>ML843827.1:28001-38240 GCA_009831015.1 Picea engelmannii | reverse complement strand
ATGTAACGACCCTTGATTATTAAGTATAATTAATTTAATAATATAATCCTAAAAGATTAGCTAAACTGTATTTATGTCTTAAAATAACATTTCTAATTGATTATTATTAAATAGTTGTTCATGATGGTTAATGATTGATTTAACTATTAATTAATTCATTAATTAATAAAGTATTAAATTAATGGTGAATAATAAAATATACTACTAATTTAAGTTACGTTCCCGAAAATGGAAACATATTAATGAATGGGATAAGGTATTTAATAACGGGATAAGGTATTTAATAATGGGATAAGGTATTTAATAATGGGATAAGATATTAGGTGGGAGAGTAAATGAAGGGAAGGCGGTGAAGGAGGAATAAGGGAGGGAAAGGAGATTGGAGGGGGATTCATTCGACAGGGGTGGAGAAGGATTTTGGGAGAGCTCTGAGTATTGGACAGAGGGAGGAATTTTGTGAGTGGCATTGACAAAGTTGACCAAAGTCGCTGGAGGTTTTGGGCTCGGAGGGCTAGGATATCCGTTGATATCCTAGGCCTAGGAGCTAACTAGTCGGTAGGGAGGTCGGTTTTGGGTGGTGTTCTAAAGAAGCGGGAAGGGAGCAGGCTGCGGACAACAGGAAGGATTAGTAGCATCAGAGTTAAGGTATTTCTTTAAAATTCATGCATTAGTTTGTATAAAAATTTGTTATTAAATTTTATTACTTGAAATATTAGATTGCGAATGTGCTAGATTAAGTAATTTTTAAATTTTATTGTAGTGTTGTAATTCAATGGTTGCTTAAATTAATTTAGAGCCATTACAAATCTTATGACCTACAATTTTATCCTGGAGAGGGACATCAGTTTGAAATTCTGCATCATCACCTTCATTTCCCTGATAAATAGAGATTGCAGAAAATTAGCCAACAGTTTTTAAAAACCTCTTCAATTCATGATCATCATTGAAAACCTGTCAATATTTGATGTTATATGGAATGGAAATCCTATGCCTAACTTCAATTTCATATCTCATATATGAAAACATAGGAGTCTTGAAATTGCTAGCCACCAGGGCTAAAGAATTAGCTTGTTGGTTCAGACTTCTCTGGACAAAAGTTATATCAAAAGCTAGAAAGAAGTTTTCAACGAGGTCCCATACCTCATTTATGTACTTCCTCAGCCTTTGGTGTTTTGTTTGATACATATTATTGATTTGATGAATAATTGATTTTGAATCTCCAAAAACAACAATTTTATCAATCCCCATATCCTTTGTAGCTCTTAATCCCAGTAGTAAGGCCTCATATTTTGCAATATTGTTGGTGGCATCAAATTCTAATTTATATGACAGAGGTATGACTTCCTTGGTAGGGGAAATGAACACAATCCCAACACCAGATCCTTCTTTTGAACAAGAACCATCAAAGAACATCTTCCACACTCCATGTTCCACATCCTTTACTTGGTTATCCATGGATCTGACTGTTATTGGTTCAAAAGCATCATCACTGATATGAAATATGGATGATCCAATTTCATCCTCAACTGCATAGATAGGGTGATTTCTTGGATTTTTATGATCACTTACACGATAGGCTAGCCTGACCTCCCTGTACAACCTTCAGTGTTCTCCTCCAAATATAGGCATAGTAGCATATGTAAGGTCCATTTGCAAGGATCCTCCTATCTTCTTAGCCTAAGATCTGGATAACAGCATGCCAAATTTAGGTGGTATATCAACAAATACCACATCCATAACAACACTCTTCATAGGCAACTGGGACAAGTTAACAACCAGATCTTTGATAACCCCTAGACATTTAACTTTTTTAGAGTCAAAGGAATAGATATCTTGGTAAGATTTTGTAATGTCAAGACCTAATTCATCCATGACTACCTTAGGCATAACATTGTGTGAGGTTCCATAGTCCATAAGGCGGTTGTGCAGGATTTTCTCATGAATGTTGAGGGATATGTAAAATGGAGGTGAAATATTGGATCTATCTTCAATATGAGGTCCTACAGTGATGGTTGGATTTTCATCTTCAATTTTATGGTATCTGAAGACATGATAGAAGCGAGAGGTTGCAAGACTTCTAAGATTGATTTTTTAAACCACTCATTTTTCATCAGTTCCACCAAAGTTACAAGAATTTTCATCTTATTAATTTCATGTTCCAAATTGAAAGGAACAAGTTGTTTTTTTGTTTCCTTTACCTCTGCAGCAGTAACCTTGATGGGATGTTGAGGTTGATCTGATTTGTTCCCTGACTCTTTAGTTGGACCTTACATGGCTGAGACTTTAGCATTTTTATTATGAACTGGTGTATTTTCCTTAGATCCATTTGATCTAGGCCTTAGATCATATTTCTTCTAAGGATCATTCTAAAAAAATTCTTCTTCTTCACCGTTGTCAAATTGATTCGATATTAGAGAATCTCCATACTCTTGTTTAGTTAAATGAGTAGAATGGAGTTCAACATCAGTTAAAAGGACTACTGAATTTTCTTCAATCTCATCGTTTCCTTCTGCCTCTTCAACAACTTTATTATGAAAAGGTGGTAAAATATTTTTATCATCTTGATTCCTTCTCTCCCTCTACATAACCTGCAAAGCATTTTGTGATATTCTAAATTGATTTGGGTTTCTATTTCCTCCTTCTTGAACATGTCTATTTGGCTGCTTAGTTTCTAGTTTCATTCTGGAAAGCTCTGATGTAAGAGTTTTTAACATCTTAGTCATCTCATCAATCTTTGGGTCAGATGTTGTTGCATAAGAGGAATATGGAACAACTTCTTTCTGCTTCTTTTTATCTCTGCCAACTCTTGTTTTTAACCTTTTTGCTACCAAAATATTTGATTCCGCTTCAATGGCTGCCACCTACATCAAACTCAATGTAGCAGATCTTCTTTCTCTCAGCAAAAGAGAAAATTATGCATCAAAGGCATTAACAAAAGTATTTTTTGCAAAAGCTTCTATAGGTTTAATCTCATCAGGGATTTTATGTACATTTTGTTAAATCTTTTAGTAAAATATGAAACGGATTCACCATTCTTCCTTCTCAAAGCCCTAAATTTAGTAATATAGTACAAGTAGTCTTTTTTGTCTCCCCACTGTTTCACAAAGACTTAATCTAAAGCATCAATATCTGCAATAGAATTGGCAGGGAGACCTCTGAACCATTTCCTTACCTCCCCATCCAAACTCTATACAAATAATCTCATCCAAACATCTGTGTGTTCAACATTGAAATTGTCTGCAAAGCTATAAAAATATGCCAAATGTTCTTTAGTTGTTACCTCTCCTTCTCCATTAAACCTAGGAAGATACTTCATATAGTCTCTATTTGGGAAAGCATATAAAACTCGGGGCAACACCTGCTATATATTTATGGACTAGTGTCAAAACATCCCTCCATTCTTCCTTTAACCATTTACTTGGGATCCCTTGACTCCAGTCAGGATCATGATGCTCCAGTAGAAAAAAAATGTTAGTACAAATCTGCAGACAACTCTCCTTTCTTCCACCATCTCTCACCGTGCATAGGTAAGTGACATGCCAACCCAATTGAGTGCTCTGTAACATAGATTAATACTCTTCCTACCTGAGTTTTAAAACCATCAAAATTCTGGGCGAACAACATCAAAACATCCTCCTGGTAACCCTCAAAATTACAACAGAAGTGGTACCAACCCGCATTGATGAATTTTTGCATGATTTCATGATATGCTTCCAACAATTCACCTCCAGTCGGTTCCAAACGATTAGCCATACCACTTTTCTCAGGTGCCATTACTCTAACTTCGATCTTTGTCAACTTGTAGACGCTAGGGTTTCAGTTTGATAGTTTTTTGGAACTTTCTTGCACATGTAAGTGATACAGAGAGGTTTCCTCAGCTGTAAGAATGTTGTTAGGCTCCCAATTTAGTTATACAAATTCCCTCTCAAAATTAAATTATCACTTTAAATGCTACAAATCGTGGCCCGAAACCCGACTTTAGTGGATGCATAAACAAACAGTTACTCGTGTTCTTTAAATGATATCCCTTGTGTTGAATTATCATTTGACTATAATCATGTTGTTACACGATTCTCTGCATGATCTTCTGGATGTTGTTGTGACGGTTAACACGATTTTTGGGACTAAGACATGTTAAAAAATGATGGGTTTAGGCTCTTCAAGAATGGCAACATTCTTGTAGTGACTCTATCTTTCTTTCAACTTGGGAAAATTTTAAAATTTGACTAGAATGTCTGATGGAACACACTCAAACCTTCTGAATATTCAAATCTATCTTATTGAAAGCATATGAAAATAAACTCAAGCAAAGCAAAAACACACAAAATCATAAAAAGAGAAGTGCACAAAGAACTCAATACAAACAAGGGTATGATGAGACAGGGTTTTTTGGGAATTGAGAAGGTAGGAATGAGTTTTTATTGATAACATGGCTAAAAATCAAGGGTAAAAGGCTATAGTAAGTCTGAGGACTAACATCTTCTATGCAACAATGGACTCAAAAGTGGTTTTTTGATGCTTAGCAAGTGCAATAAAAATAACTCTTATCTCCTATTAGCAGACTAAAGTGAAAATCAACCAAGACATAGGAAAAAAAAGGATCTACGCGAGTCCCTTTGGCAACAGAAGCACAGATAGTGCGGGTTGAGAATGTTGTAGAAAGTGAGAATTGTGTGGCACTGTGCATTTGTTCTTTCAAAAGCCACTCGGAGTTCATAATTGCGTAATGAAAAATTCCACACAGATGAATGTCTAAACACTTGGTTTAAAGCATTAAATAGACCGGTTTGGCAGCCTGCAAAACATTGTGAGAGAGAAAGCTCCATGAGCCCAAGGAAAGAGAATTATGAATTAGAAATAAAATGGAGTCGCCAATTTATTTGATCTTTTTTGTCACTTGGGTGAGCAAAAAGTTACCATTGAGAGTAAGCTAGTCCAAAGCTACACTACGATCAATATGTTAGAATTCATCGATGTACACAAATCACCACTACAATATAGATAAAGAAAAAGAAAAAAAAATACACATAGAGCATGGAATGAAGAATAACACTACCAAATGCAATCAAAGATGAAATGTATACCAATGGAAAGGTTATGTAAATACACCATAGAGGATCAGAGGAAGTAGGTGGGCTCTCCTCTCCTCCTTGGGAGGGTCCTTTGTTGTTCCTTGAGGCCCTTTCTCTATCTATTTGAACCAAGAAGTGTGCAAGAGTTATCTAAGGGGAAGAGATCAATGCACGAGCTTTGAGTTATGGTTGCAACAATGATAGCCTGGGATCTATTGTTCTCCAAGAATCATCCAAGCAACATAACAATGCATGAACTTCTATATTGAAAATGCATGTCCATGGCTTCTATTTATACACTTCCTTCAAGCTTCGTAATAGCTAACTTCAAGTGTGAAAAGTTTGTCACTTGGATGTGGTTTACCATGTCTTGAGTAGACATGGAACCACTTAAGGTACTGACATTGAATGGCACAGAGCTCAAGACTGCCCTGTACCTCGGATCACGAGTACTCATGATGCGATTTTTTGCATTAAATGCACCAAATGTTGGTGAGATTTCACTTCAAGCGGATCTACGCGATTTTCTAAAAAATATATGCATAGACATATGCAGATCATGCAAAATCTAGACTACATCATCACACAGATGTATAAAAAAACCCACTTTACATATTTTTGATGCTCTGATGAGTATAATGTATCAATGCCATGAGTTAGCACTTTGTTGTGTTGTATTGATGACCCTTCCAGTGATCACTTGTATAGTTTTGTGAGCAATTTTTAGGTGATAACATTTGTTCTCGACCTTGTCTTGAATTTTTTCCATGACTGCATCATTGTGACATTCCATTATAATTGTTGCATTGGTATCCCTCAACTTTTCCACCTAACGTAATTTTAGATAGTTTGTTTCCTTTATCTTCACCCTTCATCTTTTCCCTTGAAAGGAAGCTAGGTTAGATTATTTGAGTTTCCTTGTTTAGTCCTTTTTGACGGGTTTCATTAAAGTTCCTTCCTTGATACTTTTCATTTATGGGACAAATCTCTCAATCAACCAATGGACTTCCTTATTCTATAAGTTGTCTTCATCCAACGACATATATTAACATTTGATATTAGCTCATTCCAAATGGTTTGTAATATTCCCACATTGGCCATAGAAATCAACCGTGTCATGTCTAATTGGATATATACTTTGCTTAAGAGCACAATAATTTACTTTGAGCATCCTTCATCCTTAAAGGATTAGAGATCCATATGGAGCTAACATCTTTACTTGGTTTTGCCAATTTGGCAACCAATAAATGATGGTAGAGTTCATTTCCATTACCAAATCGAAGTCATACATTAGGGAATTAATCATTTATCCTTGAAACCCCTAAAGCCAAATACACGAAATTTCATCATTTACATAATGATCACCATATAACTCGATCTTTACAATGGTTTGGGCCTCAAATAGTTCTTTGTTTTTGTTGATGAAGAATGCTTGTATTTAGCTCATTTCTTCCTCTAAAAGTATGTTTAAAGAATTGTTTAGATCACCCTCTCAAAGTTGAGAGTACCTTCCTTATTCTAGAAGTTGTCTACATTCGATGACATATCTTGAATTCGATATTAGCTCATTCCAAATGGTTTGTGATTTTCCCAAGTTGGTTATAGAAATTGACTGTGGCATGACTAATTGGATATTTGCCTTCGTGCATAATAATTTACTTTGAGCATCCTTCATCCTCAAAGGATTAAATATCTATATGTAGCTAGCATTTTTACTTAGTTTGGACAATATTTTTTGGCAATTAATAAATGATGGTAGGGTCCATACAACATTACTAAATAAAAGTTAGACATTGGTAAAACAATCATTTCTCCTCGAAATCCCCCAGGTCAAATATGTGAAATTTATCATTCATCTAATGATCACTATACAACTCAAGCTTTATAGTAATTCTTTGTCTTTGTCAATGAAGAATGCCCAAATTTGGCTCAATGCTTGCTCTAAAGGTATGGAAGTTTTGTCTAGACTGCCCTCTCAAAATCGAGGGTACCTACGAAGAACAATTCAATGTGGTGCCTATTGCAATATAAATGTCTTCCATGGTTTAATGTGGCAAGCTAACAACTAAAAAGGATAGCTACATGTAGGTAATTTATTGTTGAAATCAATTTCAATTTCTTTTAGTTGTCGACAAAGTTGTGTAACAATAGGTTCAACCATTTGAAAGAAGTTCCTGCCATAACTTTTGCCATTAAGATCTCCCAAATTGACCATGGTTGGTTATCACCAACATAACCTAAGACTCTGCAAATAAATGAAATGAGAATCTTTACCCCAAATGTAATTTTTTTACATATGAATATTGCCACAAAACTCATAAAAAAAACGTTGACTTACTTATAATTGGTTTAATTTATAATCCATACTTCTTTCTTTCTCCTTGAAAATGTTTTACCTACTTTTAAGTATACACATTTTTTTGCTAACTTCTTCACAATGGTTTTTATATCATCTCATACACGTTTCACTATAATGACTCTTGCCTCAAGATCAACTTTTTCTACAACATCCAAAACTAACTCCAAAATGATTTCAACATTAAGAAAGACTACTACATGAAATGATATCAAGGAATGATCTATTCGTGGCTTCAAAATTACTTTGTTATCTCAAAATTTTGAGTTAAATTCAATTGATGTGTCTTTATTGTTTGTTGATAATTTTAAGTAAACAATTTTAACAATATTTGGCTCCATCTCCTTTTGCATTTTGAAGTCCAATGGCTACATCAATGCATAATGAAGAAAATTAGGTGCATTTATTTTAATGCATAATGAAGATAATTAGGTGCATTTATTTTAATGCATGATTTTACATGCCATGTATCATTGGTGCATGTTTGTAGAGTGTTTTGAATGTATTTAAAAACATGCATAATTATTTATATAATGAGTGATTGTTTTAGATATATGTTTGGATTACATGCTATATGTAATACTCCAAATCAATCAAAACAATACATTAAACATTTAATACCATTTGTTATGATATTATTTCAATAATATTGAAAGAAAATGGAAATAGTATTAAAATGTCACTTTGAAGGGGACAACCCTCTTAGGTACAATATAAAAATACACACCATGAGACCATTATCAATGAAACTTTGGGTGCTTAAAATACTAAAGAGAATCTTGAGTAAAATAACAAGACCGAAGCACAAAAGAATTGTATTACTATAATAGTAATGTAAATACCAATGCGAATAAGGAACGTGGCTACAACATACTCTCGCCTTTTGGAAAGCTTTACTCTCAAAGGTTTGTAGTCGAGGGTGTTGTTGTATGAAGTGCTCCCATTCATCATAAGGAGACAAAACTTTTGATGAAGATAAGTGAGAACTAAAGGTTAGTCAATATTCGAGGGAATTTGTGTAGATTGTGAAATTGTAGTCATTACATAGTGATGTAATGGATGTTATAAATGATAGAAACTATGATAATGCCTACATTTTGTTGTCATATAGTCATATTAACATGAAACTAGGGATATGCTACTTTGATTTTTAGTAAGTTACAATTAATAAGGTATCACGAAGATAATAATCACAAGGGGCCCTCAAAGCATATAAGCATTTTTAAGTAATGCCAGGATTTGTGTGAGAGAGGACATTATTGTTTTAAATTGGTAAAGCTTTTGTTAGGTTTACTATTTCAAAAAGTACCTTTGTCTCACAATTAGTCAATGTAAGATTAGTACACTTGCTCACACTCTTCTTCTTTCTCCCTCTTCTTATTAGTCCCTGGCGTAGGCATAGAGGGACTATAGCAATCGATAAATCGTTGACCTCGCATTAGATTGTGCATTGACCACAAATGTTTTCATATTATCTATTGTTGGAACAAGGGAAGTGAAAACATCGATTTTTATATAATAGAGAGTACCATGTTTGTCAAGATTTGATTGGACAACATATTGGAGGTCTTATTGTTGGCTTTGCTATTCCCAATGTTATATATTTTGGCATATCCAAAGTATTTGATCATATATGGTCTTTTTGAATCATATATTTTATTATGGATTGGTCAAAGGTGGATTAATGCTCGCATTAGTTCAAATGTTTCCTTTAGCATTTTTTGCTAGGTAGAATACATTCTCTACCATATTACTATGTGTGAATTTTGCTTTATTGTTGCGTGCTTCAAGAGAACAGGCTTGCCACGATGCATTTTTTCTTAAATGCTTGCACAGGGTCGCACCCTTCGACGATCATGACAGTCTTAAGTGTTTACCTAACAACTCTGGCGGTCTTAAATGTTTATTGTACAGATGCGTTGCAATACAGTTTTGTTCATGGTCGACATCACTGCTTCAGTGGTCGATGCTTGTTCGTCGCTTCATTCCATGATTCTTGTTCTTCTTTGATTCAACTTTGCAAAGTTGAGGTCCTGCAGTTGTAGTTCGACCTCTTCGTGGTTGTTCACCGGTTTGTTGTTATTCAACTTTGCAAGGTCGACATCGCTGCTTCAGTGGTCGATGCTTGTTCAGTGCTTCATTCCATGATTCTTGTTCTTCTTCGATTCAACTTTGCAAAGTCGAGGTCCTGTAGTTGCAGTTCAACCTCTTCATGGTTGTTCGTTGGCTTGTTGTTCTTCAACTTTGCAAGTTGTTGGACCTGTTGTTGCGGTTTCCAGTTTTGGGGGCCGAGTTGTTGTCGTCCCTCGTTGACGGGTAAGTTTCCTTGTTGTTGCTATTTTTCAATGGTGGAAGTCCTTGCCTCCAAATTATGTTGCACACCATCTTTGTCTGTGCTCTTAATTTATGTTCCTGGAAACTATGTGTCTTCGTATGCCGGCTGCGACGTCCATAGATTTTTCGAAAATTGCAATTTAGAGGGGTTTATTAATAGTAGTTCGGAGCGGTCAGAAGAGGGAACCATCCGACGGGGTGTAGACACAGGGAATGCTTTTATTCTGTGGGTCGAAAAACTGCGTCCACTTGTTCTCTTTCTGTTGAGTAAATTTATGGTGTTATTTATTTGCGTTGTTTCTTTTGTTTGGTTCACTTTCCAGTGTGGGTTTGTTTTCTTGTCGTCTGCTATGGGGACTAGGGGGGATTGAAGTTGAGAAGAAGAAGGTTGAAAGATACATACGTGAATTGGTACCCAGTTCCGCGCTTGTAGTTTTCCTATTTTGCTTTCCTTTTTTTTTGCTACTTTTATTTCCA
>ML843826.1:47672-58676 GCA_009831015.1 Picea engelmannii | reverse complement strand
TTGTATACCTTTGGAAAGATAGGATAAAGTGATAATATGAGTTTAAATGTGAGTGAACAAGAGTGTAATGGTGGAAAAAAGTATGGGAAAAAAGGTACATTGTGTGGTCCTAACAATAGACATCTTTGTTCTGCAACCCCCTCATAACTGCTTTGGGTGAGACTACATATGCTTCGCAAATGTTTCCGAAAGGGATAGTAGTTAGGGCTTGTTGGTGCACTCTTGGATATGAACACTGGGTCTACCCCTGTGCTAACAAATGGTTTCGTTGTCGAGAAAGGAATATTCTTGACGGAATGTCAAGGTGGTTTCCATCGAAGAAAGAGATTCAAAAGTGGATAGAAGATCAAGAGAAGGACTTCGTTGAAGCCTAGAACAAGAACCCTAATCTTAGTTTAGAAGACTGGTTGGAGAAATATATCTTTACCGATATACATGAGATATTCTTTGGAGGAATCTATAAAGAGATATATGAGTGGCTAGCTAGATTAGCAGATACCCAATTCGAGATCCGATCTAGACTTCCTGTGGTTTGGACGTTGGAGTTGATCAAGAAGGTCAAGAGAGTTGACAATACTGTATCATGAGCAGTAGATCAATGGTTTGATAGAACCATTAGAGGGTACATCATGGAGTTTTTTGTTGATAGAGTAGAATCGTATAGCCAAGCCGAGAGATATTTTTTCAAGGGACCTCGAGGGAATTTTTTGCATTTTCTAAAGCTAAGAATCAAGATGCTATTACATGAGAAGAACATCTTGAATATACAATAGACTGGCCGGATCAAGAAAGGATAATGTTCAAAAATTCAGACAGTGACAGTGACAAAGAATATGGACATACGTGCAGTGGGAGAGTATTTAGAGAAGTTCATATTGTGAACCTATTTAAGAAGAACTACAGGGAGGAAGGTTTCTACAATGGAGAAGAGGAAAAACTAATAGATGAAGAATATTTAGAACTCGCTAGGACAGAGGAAGGAAAAACTTAAGAGCTTCGCCGAGAAGAACCTGAAACTTCAGAAACTGCACAGACCATTGAAGTAAGTCCTATTATCCCTCCTATTGATTCAGTAGTATTAAGCGACCAAAGTAATCCCAGCCACCAGAGTACCCAAAGCACTGTCAATAGTAGTCCACCACATATTCATTCAGGAACCCTAGGATTATCTATGGCAGATGAGATGAGACTCCCTATCTTTAGGGGAGATGGATCTAAAGATCCTGATAAAAAATGGTTCCTATGTGAAGATGTATGGAACATTAAGAATGTCATATATGAAGTTGTCAAAAGAACTCAGTTTAGTACAACTCTCAAAGATCGTGCACTGAGTTGGTACATGAAACATGTTGAAGGACTTGCACAGCCTAAGCCATTAATCAGATCAAGAAGGCGTTGATTGCAGAGTTCAAGAAATCCAAGTCAGAGTCACAATGTATCACAGAACTAAAAGAGATCAAGCAGAAGGTGGCTTAACCTATTTGGGAGTTCGATCAAAGGTTTAAAACCTTAACAGGCTGATTGACTTTTCATATCCCAGATGAACAGAACAAAGAATGGTTCATTTCTACCCTCTTACCACACATCAGATTTCCTCTTATGAAACAGAATATTTCTTCACAGGTTGAGGCATTGGAGAGTGCCATGAAGTTAGAATCATCCCCTATGGGAGAATCCAGGTCAGGTATGAGCCAAATCCTGAGTTAGCTAACTAGTTTGTCTCTAGAGGTCGAAGATATGAATAAAGGCAAGGGAAAAGATAAAAGAGAAGACATTTAGTGTGTTAGATGTATATCATAAGGCCATGACAAGGAGCACTACCCTCTATTCAATGAATACTTGGCTTCTGGAGCCCTGATCCCCTTGAAGCATGTCACCTTACCTTGATGCGAGGTATGCAGAAAAATACATCATACTGGTGAGTGCTATTATATGAAAAAGTATGTTCAGACACCTACAAATTTGTACTGTACCTTCTATAAGTCCACAGGACACGATGATAGGGATTGTAGGGCTTACGATCTCATGCATGAAAGGTCAAGAGACATATATAATATTCAAGGTGAAGTACAACAAGAAGGAAACACTATGCAGTAAAACTCTCTAAGAAGAGGAAACTTCAACCCTCACAGTGGATTCAGAGGAAGAGGATGATTAGGAGGAATGAGTCGAGGCCAAGGATAGATCATCTATTATAACTGTGCACAACCAGGACACCTTGGAAGGGATTTTCAAAACCCTTGTACCACTTGCAGCTACTGCAACTCGTTTGACCATGTTATAGAAGATTTTCCTGTACTGCTAGCTAATCTTTAGGAAATATGAGGACCTCAACAGAACCCTCAAGTGAAACTGATCTATGTTGAACCTCACGGAGAAGACCCTAGATTCACTTTTATAACCAGAGGGGGCACTGTTACAAGAGAAGACAGACTGACCCACGGGAAGACTATAGAAGATTCAGGAATTAGGAAAGTTGTAGAGAAGAACCAAACTTTTGATGCAAAGAAGGAAAGACAAATATTTGAGGAAGCAAGAGCATAGTTCAGAGGAGACCAAGGTTCTTCATCGAAGACAAAACTAGAAGTAAGAGAGTATGGAATTCCTCATGCATTTGATCAGTCTTCTTCGCCAAGCGAAGGAAAAGAGTTAAGTAAGCTCATGGAATTTTTGCATACTTGTATTAAGTTGATTCAAGATGAAAGAGCTATACAAGAATTACAAAATTTAATCAGACAATATGAGCAAGGAAAGATAGATCCCTAACTGAATAGGTAAGTACACATAATTGGTAATAAGAGAAGGGCAAATAAGGAATTACATTTGAATGCTCAAATAGGAGAGTATGAGATAGACTATGTGGTCCTCTACTTAGGATCATAGGTCAATGTCATGACGAAGAAAACCTGGGCACTAATGGGAAAACTAAAGTTGATCTATTCCCCTATTAGGCTTAGGATGGCTAACCAAAAAACTGTCAGCCCATTTGGATGATTGGAGCATGTCCCTGTGGACATTGATGGAGCAAGAACATTTGCAGATTTTGAGGTAATTGAAATAGTTGATGATAGTTGTCCATACCCCGCGCTATTAGGAATTGATTGGGCCTTCAATAACTCTACTGTTGTTGATTTAAAGAAAAGATGTATGAATTTTGAAAGATATGGCCTTAGGGTCATCGCACCTTTAGATCTAGATGAAGGTCAGTGATACACAGAGGCCATCAGAGAAGAATATTGCGCATACAAACTAGAAAACATATATAAACTAATAGATAGACAATAGGATTACATTAATCCTACAACCGATGGGAATCTAAGCCGACGAAGTGACATCGGTTATCTTTAGACTCAGAAGAAGCACTGAAGAACTGGCAGAATAATATGTATGAAGTATCTACAAGAAGATGTGCTAGATTAACTAGAGAAGTTCGTTGGATCGACAAAATAGTAAGTAACTTACCCACATTTGATGGTCTAAATCCATTAGAAGCCTTCTTATAAGACTTTGAAGAAAGTGTACCAATACAACAGAGGTTGTTGACAATATTTGAGGCCTTGAAAGCCACACCAGCAAGATGGTGGGGGATGCAGAAAAGTAATATCACAGACTGGACACAATGTTGTACTTTGATGACAGCGAGGTTCTCAGCACAACTCAAAAGCTTCGAAGTAAGATACACAAGTCGAAGTTGCCCAAAGGGCTGTGTGAGAAGTTGCGAAGTAAGATACACAAGTTGAAGATTCCCAAAGGACCATGTGTGAAGTTGTGAAGAGGCCTAGAGCGACATTTTGAAAGAATAGTGGGTACACAAATTCATCAACACGCTGGACATGACACCTATCAACTGGTACCTTCAAACAGAGTTGTGCCTCATTAGTACAGATTGACAAGGTATGACTTAGAATTTTATAACTACATTCCTATTTGAAAGTTAGTTTTCTTCAGTAGATCAAGCACTACAGATTGTTAGACAATGAATACTTGAGGATTCCTTTATCCCCTCTTTAGAACAAGAAGAGGATGAATGGACTACGCCTCTCCAGAAATTGCAGGTCTGTTACAACATCAATGCCGATGAAGACGATGATCCAAGGAAGGTGAACATCGTAGAAAAATAAGGCCAGAAATATGTGGAAGGACCAAGAGTTGAGCTACCATTTATTGGACAATCGATTAAGATTAACAAAGTCAATATTGGAATAGAACAGACACCAAAGTTTGCAAATGTTGGGGATTATTGGGATGTTGCTACCATTGACAAGATTACTAAGTTGTTGCAGGAGTATCAAGACTTGTTTCTGACCAAGTTCACTGATATGAAGGGAATTAAAGGGCCTATGGATGAGATTAGGATCCCTTTGAAGCTAGATGCTAGACCAGTCAAACAAAGACCTTACAAACTAAACCCCAAATACAAGGAGAAAGTGAAGATTGATCTTGACAGAATGCTGGAAGTAGGGATTATAGAACCTGTCAAAGAATCAGAGTGGATAAGCCCTATGGTGGTGCAAGACAAGAAGACAGGCAAGATCAGGATTTGCGTAGATATTAGGAAGCTAAATGACTCTTGTTTGCATGACCCCTTCCCTACACCATTCATTGATGAAGTGTTAGATAACGTGGGAGGCCAGGAGGTATATTCTTTTACAGATCGATTTTCAGGATACCATCAGATCCAGATTTCCAAAGAGGACCTCCATAGGACCACATTTTCCACAGAATGGGAATCCTTCCAATATACAGTGATTCCATTCGGATTGAAGAATTCCCCAGTCATATTTTCCAGGGTGGTGGTTGAAGTGTTCAAAGAATTTTTGCATAAATTTCTAGAAGCATATTTTGATGGCTGGACCGTGTTGAGTTTGTTGAAAAATCACATTGAATGTCTACAACTAATGTTGGATAAATGCAGGCAGTGTCAAATTTCTTTAAATATGAAGAAGTGCATCTTCTTCTCAGCATTTGGAGTACTATTAGGTCATATTGTATGCAAGAAAGGATTGTTGGTTGATCCATCCTAGATCTCCATTATAGTTGATCTATCCCCTCCTACGTCAGTCAAACAATTGCGCACTGCATTGGGACATACTGGCTATTACAGGAAGTTCATTAAGGGATATGCTCAGATTACTGCACCCATGGAGAAACTATTGAAGAAGGATTGTCAGTTTAGTTGGAAAGAAGAATGTCAGTAGAGCTTCGACACACTGAAACAAAAGATGGTTACTGCGCCTATTCTGGTCTTCCCAGATTGGAGCAAATAGTTTCATGTGCATGTCAATGCATCATCCATTGCATTGGGAGTTGTGTTAGTACATCCAGGAATAGGAGACCTTGACCATCCATTAGCCTTTGCTAGCAGGAAGCTATCCACAACTGATATTAATTATACCACTACTGAAAAAGAGGGATTAGCCATGGTGTATGCACTACAACAATTTTGCCACTATTTGTTGGGAGGACACTTTAAAATGTTTACTGATCACTCTGCGTTGATGTACCTAGTCAACAAGCCAGTGTTGGGGGGGTGAATATGCATATGGATTCTGTTGTTTCAAGAATATGATTTTGAGATCATAGTAAAGCTAGGGAGAATGAACAAGGGCCCTGACCACTTATCAAGGTTGGAACATGGAGAAGAGCCCACTAATTTGTAAGATACACTACCAGATGCACAACTACTAACCATTAGAAAGATCGATGACCACCTCGTAGAGTCAGTATAGTTCCTATCAATAGGAATGGCACCTAGTGAGTACACAATTCCACAAAAGAAACAACTAGTAGTGCACGTTGCAGATTTATCACTTATAGCCGGAAATCTATATAAGATGGGACTAGATGAGATATTGAGAAGGTGTGTTATGGAGGCAGAACAACCACTGATCCTCACAGAAGCTCATGAAGGCATCGTAGGAGGACATTATGTAGGAAAATCAATTGTGCAGAAGGTTCTTAGAGTTGGCCTTTGGTGGCCTACCTTACACAGAGATGCTAAAGACTATGCTAGAACCTGCGATGTATGCCAAAGAGTCGGGAAACCATCCAGAAGAGACAAAATTCCATTGGCACCAAAATTGACCCTACAAGCATTTGAGAAATGGGCCATTGAATTTGTTGGACCTATAAATCCACCAAGAAAGTGCACAAGAGCAAGGTACATAATTACAACAACAGATTACTTGACCAGATGGGCCAAAGCAAGAGCAATCAAGGACTGTAATGTAATTATAGTTGTGCACTTCATATTTGATGACATCGTAACTAGGTTTGGATGCCCAAATATCCTTATGAGTTATCAAGCAACACATTTCCTCAATAAGAAAGCTACATCCCTGACTGAAGAATTTGCAGTCCACCATCAAAAGAGCATACCATACCATCCACAGGAAAATGGGACAGTTGAAGCATTCAACAAGATTTTGGAAACATCACTAACTAAGATTTTCAGTGTGAACATGGATGATTGGGATTTAAGAATACCATCAGTGTTATGGGCCTATAGAACCACTTTCAAGAAGCTAAAAATGCAGACACCTTTTAAGTTGGTATATGGTCTTGAAGTTGTTGTTACAATGGAATATTTGGTACCAAGCCTATGAATTGATTCCTTTACAGATATGGATGACACTGGAGCTTTTCAAGAGAGTCTTTCACAGTTGGTTGAATTGGAAGAAGACAAATTTATTGCAGGATTCCATTAGCAGGTTCAAAAGGAAGGAGAAAAGGCCTATCATGATAGGCACATCAAGAAGAAGACATTCAAACAAGGTGATCTAGTACTGATATATGATAGCAAGTTCATAAAACATCATGGGAAGTTCAGAACACATTGGCTAGGGCCATACGATATCGCTTATGTTACAGAGGGAGGAGCTACGCAACTGAAAATGTTGAATGGCGAGTGGAAGGAAGGATTAGTGAATGGGAGTCGATTGAAGTTGTACTAAGAAAACCAGCTTCCTCGCAGCTCTTAGTGAAGGCATAAAGAAAAGGGTCTAGGTACCAGGTTTAGTTGAAAGTGGGTACTAGACACAGAAAAGATAGTCTGCACAAGGGAGGAAAAGGAGGCATCAAGCAGAAAGAAGAGGATGCAATGCACAATCTGGAGTCGAAGTAAAACAGGAAGCTCAGATATGAAGTACCACAAGACGAGTCACAAGTGAGTGTTGGGGGCCTGTTGGCCCTTCGTTATGGAAGAAATAGAAGATAAAGGAAGAAAAGGGAGAAAGCAAACTTCACGGAAGACACAGTGACTGATATTGGGTCGAAGTGAGAAAAAGAGAAGAAAAGATGGAGTGAAGCCCGAAAAATCAAGCCTTTGGAAGAGGATATCGAGAATGAAAAGTCAGCAAGGAAGAAGGATCGTTGACAATTCAGTAAGTGGAAAAATCTATCAATGGATGCTTTGGAGAACTATGCGAAAAGGAAGGAAAGATAGGTTGGCGAAGCCCTGAAAATATGGGTCAAATTGACCTAAGGTTTTAAACACCTAGGGTTTTGGTATATAGGGTTTTGGACACCTAGGTTTCAGCCTAAGGCTGTCGATGAGCTATTGTAATTTATAAATAGAGGTCTAAAGGGCCTAGGTTGGGTTGGTAAGATAATGTTGTTATTGTTTCTGTTGGTATCGAGTGGCTGAGAGAGGAGTATTGTGTGAGAGAGAAGTGATGATTACAAGATCCTTATAGATTGTAAGATCTTCAACTAGGTGCAAAGATCAACCCTGCATCTGCATGAGCAGGGAGGGGAGAGAAAGAGAGGAGAAGAGAAAATTTGCTAGCTAAGAGTGAAGACAAGAACTATATTCTTTACCTCAATATATTATAGCACAGTTTTGTGGATGTAGCCCTAGAGAGAGGGTGAACCATGTATATTTTGTGTTGTGTGTAATTGATCTTCTATCTCTTTCATTGATATACTGTGATTACATTACTGCTTTATATCTGATGAGTATATGTGCAGGATAGATCTAAGTTGATAAGTGATATATGAATGTTGTGTTGTTTTTGTGAGATCCCCTTGATATTCCCCTTGGTTGTAGACATCTCTGTCCTACAACCCCCTCATAATTGCTTCAGGTGAGATTGCATCTACTTCGCAGGTGTTTTTGAAAGGGCCAGTAGTTAGGGCTTGTTGGTTTTCTCTTGGAGATGAACCCTAGGTCCTCCCTTGTGCCAATATCTTTCTTCTTTGACCTGAGGTTATATTTATTGGGACTACTATTATCTTTCTCCCCATTACTCAGCTCATTTATTTGGCTGTCTAAGAGAGCTTCCTCATATGCAGATTGAGTCAAGTGAGGGAATGGGGAGGTGTCTCCAAGACAATGGATTTCAAGATCTATCTCTTCCTCCTCTCCTTCTTCATCAACAACAAGGTCGTTTTGAAGAGGGGTTTGGATTTTTTGATCATCCCTGTCTTTGATTCTGGGTTCTTTTGGGAGTATTTGAGGGGCATTTTTATTCGGTATTCTGAAGTTACCTCTGTTATTAGTATTTGGGACATTCTTATAACCTTGTTTCCCTTTGAATTTCATTTTCTCCATTTCTGTAGAAATGGATTTCACCATCTTGACCTCACTTTCCTATGCATGCTCTGAAGGATGTGGTGGTTTTCCCTTGGTTGTATACTTCTTAGTTGGACCAGTACAAGGGGACCCAATTGGAGGATGTGGATAATGTTGAAGAGGCTGAGGGGATGGGAGAGATCGAAAAACTACTGGGTGCACAAGGGCTAGGTGAAGGATAAATGGAGGCTGAGAGGAACAGGTGTCGGAAGATAAGAGGGGGCAAAGTGGAAAAGAGATGACATGGAAGGTGAGTGGAGGATAGATGTGTGGTAGTGGAAGGTGGGAGGGGAGTGATATATGTGACCGGCGGAGGAGAGAGGCGGAGTGGAAAACAAATGGAAGAAGGGGGATGGAGCGGTAAGCGGGAGTGGTAAGTGATATACTCGGAGGGGGTAGGCAGCGGTAAGAGGTTTTAGGCAGGGGGGGTATGAGTTAAGGAGAGGGTGACATGTTAGTGGGGGCCCTGCATTTGAAAACCACTAACTTTGACCCCCCTCTCCACGTTAAAGGCAGAACGTTGGGGGGGTCCAATATGGCTTTTGTGCCATAGATCTGAGTGCACAGATCTCGACCACCCAAATCCATGTGCACCTTTGTATCACACGCTCGGGCCTCAAAAATTAGGATAAGTGGGTTTTTAACCCATTTCCTACTGGGGGTCATTCCTCCTTCTCTCGTGAAACCCCCTCCAAGTAATGAGGCCATCCTTTTTGATTGGGGTGCACTAAATGGACCTCGTCTTCCTACTTACATTCCTTTCAAGACTATAGTACAAGTTTGTGGTCAGGATGTTCCTCAGACATTGATAGATGAAGGTGTGTCCATTAGTATTTTATCCTCTATTTCTTGGAAAGATTTTTCTTATCCTTATCTTGTTGCAAGATACCAGATATATAAAATATGCAGAACAGAAATGAAATGCTAGAAATGACAGAATAGCAGTAAAATATCCAACATAATCTTCACAATACACAGAAATGATATACGAAATAGCAACAGAAAAAACACTTTGATTCATATAGCAATGTTCACAGGCCTCTTCGAGGGGGCAACCTCCAGTCGAGCAATGCTCTGTTACAATAATATCCAAGCTAGGGTTTTCATACCCTCGACCCTTATTTATACTAAATGTTTCTATTAAGAGAAGCATCTAGAGGAAGATCCTTCTAGAAGCAAAAGCTTCTATTAGGTCTTCTTACATATTCCTTATTCTATTTTATTGAAAGGTCTTATTAATATTGACCTTTATTACATCCGAATACATTGATCTACCTATGTGCGGGTTAGGACCTTAACATTTTTTCCCCCTTAAAAACAACCTTGTCCTCAAGGCTGGAGATGTGGAAACTGCTACAGAATGGTAGTTGGTTCCCAAGTGGCATCTACTGGAGTCATATCTTTCCACTGTACTAGCACTTCCTTGATGGTTCTCTGACGCAGGCGACACTCCCGCTGGTTCAAAACTGCTTCTGGTTGTAGCCAAATGGATCCTTCTTCAACTAATTCTGGAAGGTTGGTTTGAATTTGGCACCTGGTTCCAATCACCTTCTTCAAGCATGAAATATGAAAAACAAGATGTAGCTTCGACTGACTAGGCAGAGCTAACTGATATGCGACTTGTCCCACATGCTTGAGAACTGTGTAAGGGCCATAAAATTTGGGTGCTAGCTTCTGACACTGCTCGGCCTTGAGGGAAGTTTGCTTATATGGTTGCAGTCTCAGAAACACCTGATCCCCTTTGGCAAATTGACGTTCAGAGTGACCTTGATCTGCTTGCTGCTTCATTTTATTCTGGGCCATGACCAAGTTCTCTTTAAGGGTACGAAGGATATACTCTCGGACTGTAAGTGTTTGGTCAACCACCTGGACCTTCGAGGTACCCGGTAAGTATGAGAGAATTGATGGTGGCTTTTATCCATACACTGCTTCAAAAGGAGTCATGCGAGTGGTTGTATGGTAGGTAGTTTTGTACCACCATTCGGCGAGGGGTAACCATTGAGCCCACTGGTGTTGTTTTTTAGAGGAAAAGCACCTCAGATATGTTTCCAAACACTTGTTGACAACTTCCATTTGACCATCTGTCTAGGGATGATAAGCTGAGCTGAGATGCAATTGGGTACCTTGTAGCTTAAATAGTTCTTGCCAAAAATTTCTTGTGAAAGTTGGGTCTCGATCAGAAACAATAGAGTTTGGCATGCCATGAATCTTGAAGACCTGATCCATGAAAATTTGAGCCAGCGTGGATGCCGTAAATGGGTGGTGAAGAGAAAAAAATGAGCATACTTGGAAAGGCGATCCACCACCACCATTATAACTGATTTATTCCCCAATTTGGGTAAGCCTGTAATAAAGTCCATAGAGATATCCTTCCAAATAGCAGGGGGAATCGGAAGTGGTTGGAGGGTGCCTGGAGATTTGATTGTTTCTCC
>ML843826.1:30385-42070 GCA_009831015.1 Picea engelmannii | reverse complement strand
GTTAAGAAATGAAACAATCACCTCTCCTAACAAGTCGAGTCTTTCTTTAGGTCTCATATTTGAACCTTCATTTCATCCACCCTTATCCATTTTATCCATCTAGTACAGAAATTGGTGACAACCTCAAAGTCAGTGAATGAATTGAAGCTTGGGGGGGCATGTATCTAGCCTTTGATTATCATTTTGGATTTATTTTGCTAGATTTTCAAGTTGGGGGAAGAGTACCAACCATCCATGGGTATCCCTACCTTTGGAAATTACATTGGAAATTTATAGGCATAGTTTAATTTTGTTTCAAGATTTTGTAAAAATGAAACCAATACCGAGCTTAGTCTTTGTTCTTTCTCACACTCGAAAAGGCATTAGAATGTAACCGAGTATACTTTTATAACTTTTTCGACTTGTAAAGGTTATAATAAAAAGGAACCCCATGGAGTCTCCTTGAAGTTCTTTTCAGACTCTCTAAACATGAAAATATTGTTGAGTGATATTGCTTCTTTTCCCACTCATTAAAAGGTTTGAAAGGGCATCTTTCGAGTGGTAGTTTATCTCTTTTTCATCCTCACAAGACTAAAATTATGAAAAAGGAAAACCCTGGAGTCTCCTTTAAGTTATTTTCAGACTCTCTAAACATGAAAAACCACCGAGTTTTCCTTCTTTGAACTCATTAAAATTACACATTGAAGGATCCATATGGGAATGGACCCTTACTTATTTCATTTTTTTTTTAAAAGGAACAGGAAATTACCGAAGGTAAGTTATATTGAGCATGTGTTATCCTCCTCAAGATTATAAAAATAAAAAGAGTTACTTGTCTATCTGCATGGGGGAAAACATTGAAGGAAGCGAGCCAAGCATTTTTTGGAAAAATCACAGGTCACTCTTATGGTCGCCCTTGAACATGGCACTTTGTCTTTGCATACATTTTAATTAGTTGAATCTCTGCACAGAACTAGTCCTCTGAGTTTCTTCACACCTTTGGGTCACCCGACGAAAGTCATAGTATCCACTGTATCATGTTTTGGTCCATGTCATGTTTCTGTTGTTTGTGCCCTAGTGTTCAAGGGAAGTATCCTCTTCAAAGGTCAACCATAAAAAATTTCCTGTTTCAATACCCGTGTCAGTCCATTTCTCATTTGATCCACCAATTTACATTTTTGTGTCAGTTTCATGTCGTTGATGGGGGATACATCAAGGCCCTCCTTCGATGAGTTTGTTCCTATCAACTTCAACACATTATCCATGAACTAGACTTAGAAACCAGTTAGTACCTTGGGACCTATTGGCCCTTGACCAAGTTTTGGAGATCCTTGGTCAAGTTCGACATATTTTGGGACTTCGACGGGATTTCGAAGGAGGAGTGCAACTTGAAGCAAAGATCATGGGATCTTGGCTCCTTATTTAGGGATTTTTTTGGTTTTGGGCTTATGTAACGAGTATGGGATTTCGACCCATGGGTTTACCCATGTTTAGGCCCTTTTGTAATGTATAAATAGATATCTAGGCAAACTGGGAAGGGGGGATTAGGTGATTGAGCTAAGTGAAGATAGTATGAATGCTTTGTGCATACTATGTTGAACACTTGCATAAGCTAAGTGCAAGTGATTGTAAGAAGCTTATGTGTAGACTGTAAGAAGGGATCAATGCCTTGACCTAACTGGGGGAAGGAGGATCTGGCAAGGTGCGCACATATCTCATGTCCTCTGTGGAGTAGGATTTTGATGTTATGTGCTTGTAAGAAGCTTAACAAGAAGATAATAAAGAAGAGAAGATTTGGTGGATGTAGCCCCGGGCTGGGGGTGAACCACGTATATCCTGTGTTATGGTTGATCTATGAATTATGACTGATTTGTTCATGTGATTTATGCTTAGTGCAATAATGTATGCTTAGATGGATAATATATGATAGCTTAGTGCCTAGTAATGTGAATAAGATTATAGATCTGATCTGTTCTCTTAAGCTAAGTTCTTAGATGTGTGGATCTGGTTGAATATTGTGTTACTTTGTAATTAGGGTTTTATCTACAAAGTAAATACTAGTTAAATACTGATGAATGGCAACTGTTAAGTGCTTTTTTAGAGTATTGTAATCACATATATGTGTCCCATATAGGTTGCAGACACCTGATTCCTGCAACCACCCCAGCCTCTACCTCAGGTGAGACTTCATCTTCTTTGTAGGTGTTGTCGAAAGGGCTGATAGTTAGGGTTTTTTTGGTGCATTGTTGAAGCATTGAACCATGGGTCTTCCCCTGTGCCAACAAATGGTTCTGTTGTCGGGACCTGAAACTGTGATTGATAGTAATTGAGGAAAAGAAAGAGATTTGTGTGTGGATCTACTATTGTAGTGTGCAATACTCTACTTGACTTGTGAAGCTCTGTGCTAAGAAGAGAAGTATGATCCAAAGAAAAGAGGTAAGATTTGGAAGTTGGGTGCTCTGAAAAAGGTAAGAGTAGTGAAATTTTTTATCTAAAAGATTTGTGTTTTGCTAAAAGTAAGTTAAGTGAAAATTTTTGTTTCGAAAGTATGGATCTAGGTATGTTTGATAAAAAATTCCCTAGTCTGAAAACTAAAGCACAAATAGAAGGAAGAAGATTTGATATAAGTATATCTAATAGATATAATGAGAGATATGTTATTCCTATGCATATAAAGAATGTTTGGACTAACAAATGGATGTAGGATCCTAGAAATAATTTTTCACAGGTTAGTTACTGTGAGCCGAGTGCGCAGTACAAGAAAAGTTGGGGATCATTTAAGAGAAAGAGAGGATTAACTCTTTGTTACAGTTGCAGAAGACTGAGACACCTTGCTAAGGAATGCTCTGGTAGAAGACCTAGTTGTCTTTGTTGCAAATCTATGGACCATGACATTCTGGATTTACCTAGAATGATTGCTAAACTTGAAAGAATGAATATGGAACAAGATGAACATGAGAAAGACTCAGAAATTAATACTATAGCAGACCCCCAGAAAGAATCTGAGACTGTATTGTCAAAAATAAAATAAAACCTGAATGATCATAGAGACATCAATCTATCAGAGATATTAAAATACAAAGAATGCATAGAAGCAAGAATACGAGACTTCGACATAGACTTTGTTTTGGATGAGGAAACACAGGTGAATGTCATGACAGAAAATACTTGGGAAATTTTGGGAAGGCATTCTATGGTTCCTTCATTGGGAGAAATGGGATTATTTAGAGGAAATCTAATAACCCTATGTGGAAGACTTACCCAAATAGGTCTAAGATCAGAGACTTGGGTGTCGAAGTTGAAAGAACACAAGAGAATAGTGCACTTACCCCAGACAACGAAGAAGTATTACCCTTGAACCTTATGAAAGATCTTCAATAGCGCGAAGTTAATATGCCAAGAGAAGATAAGAATCATAATGGGAAGAGGAAACCAGTAACGCAAATCATAGGGAAGAAGGCTAGAAAGCTCAGCAAGAAGAAAGCAAAGTTATAAAAATTGTAAGAAGCTTCAGAAAGAACTTCGCAGAAGGAAAGTCTTCAGAATTTGAACTTCGTCAGAATACCATAATAGCGCAGATTGGCACTTTTCCATGGCGGAGAAATATAACCGTTGGATACATTATGACCATTACCCTAGCATTCCATAATGGATAATAAATCAGTTGTGGCCTCGGATCTCGCCATTGGACCGTTGGACCGTGCCATAACGGATAGAAGTGCATTGATGAAATATTTTCGACCCGTTGGAAGAAATCGTTACGATATTGTCTATTTATCCCATCGAGCATTGCATAGAGAACACTTTTTCCAATTGTGATTATCTGATCCCACAAAGAATTAATTTATTTCGCACCGTGATCATTTGATACCTTTCCATCCATTCTGTTGCATTGAGTATTTATTTATCATTCTGAGATATCCGATCTCGAGCATGCATGTCGGGCGAGCTCAACGCTGTGGAAAAGTCAGTAGAGGAATTTTTAATCGATCTAATGGTAGAGAGAGTGATTTCCGCAGGAGTTCAAGCCTCATAGATGAGAGAAGTGCAAGCCTCCCCATCGAATGCTCATGGATCCAAACCATCCCGAGATGTAGAGAAGAAAAGGACTAAGCATAGAGATGACTTAGCAAACACGAAGTTAATCCCATACATCCTTCCCAACTACATCCCACCTCTAGCTGGTATGGTGAGTCATGACAGTGTCCCTAGGGAATTCGACTACACAGTCATCACGACGTACCTCCCAAAGGGGATACACGCATTTAGACCACAATTGGAGAGAATTCCAACTCTGAATATCAATGACTATAACCTAGGAGACTGCAAGACCTATGGCATGCTCACGCCTCACAAGTACTTGACCAAGACGAAGGGAAATAAATTGAAAATCATTCCCCAACCATGGATCATGAAAATTGTACAGTCCACTATCCTTAATGTCATGAAAATCTGACATTTTGGAAGGCACCAGGAAGTTAACACGTGCGTTAAACCCCTGTTGTCAGGCTTCCATGGAATTTACTTATGGCTAGACAGACGCATCATCATTGATTCGACGTTGATCCATAGGATCACCATCCTAAGTATGCAGGGACCTGACTCACAAGAATTTTACCTAGGGAATGTTGCATATTTCACCTTGGCACAGAGGATTAAAGATACTTATGGAGATGTAGAGAAGGGAACGCAAGGCTACAAGGTAGCCTCCATTCAGAATGGCACAATGCACCTTGCTTTCCAGTTGATTGTTGGTAAGATAGTAAGGAATAATAGATGCATGTAGGTCATGGGGTTTGTCATTGACCTCACAGGAAAGTGTGTGGAGGGATTATAGATGAACTAGGATAGTTACTTAGTCAACTAGCTAGATGGGGATCTCCGCGAAGCTAAGGATCAGGGCTATGAGTTCCACTTTAGCTAGCTTCTAATCCTCGTCACATTTACAACTTGGGAGATACTATAAGGTGTGACCTTCCATGACATTGAGTCATTCGAGCCACTTGTTGTGAAGTTTACCACGCTCTGGTATTCGAGCGATATGGGAAAATAGTGGCAGTCAAATGCAGTATTCCATACCTCCTACCTACAGCTGAAATGGGCTATTGAGTCGTTCCCCCATATGACACCGAACACTCTGGATAGATTCAGGTCCCTGATGAAGTTTCATGCAAATAGGCATTTTATATATATCATTTCACATGAAGAAGAGATTAAAGAAGGTCTACAGTTATACTATAAGATCATTAAGGAAGAACTGGAAGAGATCACTAAGGAATGGCCCATAGAGTTCCTTATAACAATCAACCAGGAGGAACTATCCGACCCAGAAATCATTGGAAACCCAATGGTTACCCATGAAGAGTATGATGCACCAAGCAGTAACAGGAAGAAAAGAAAGAAGAGGTACAACATCTAGACAGCATCTCAGAAGAAACTTCTTCAGACTCACCTAGCGGAGGAGGTGGTGACGAAGTGGAAAAAGAAGAGTAAGAAGGGGAAGAAGATAAGAAGAATCAAGGTGAAGTAACACCGCCACATAATTCCCCTGATGATGCAGATCCATTGAAGAAAATAAAGGTTTCCCCCAAGAAACCTACATCAAGGAATAAATCCAAAGCTAGTAAACCCAAACTACAGACTATGCTCACGGTGGATGACTTCGAATTCATTATTGCAATTGTGTTAGACGCCTCAAACAGCTAGCCAAAGACCCAGTAGAGCATCAAGTGGTGAGGCTTGTTTAATCCATTCAACAACTTCAACAGAGAATAAAATATCTATAGCTACAAACAGTGCCAAGCACTCTACAAGATGTGCGGGATCAAAGAGAAGCAACTTCTTGGAGCACACTTGAGAGAATCAAGGCCTTCGCCATGGAATGTAAACAACTAAGTGATCATAGTGTGTAGACTTATGAGTGACTCACTGAGGATCCCAAAGTAAAGACACTGGAATCAAAACTCTAGGAGGCCAAGTAGCAAGCAACAACAATTCAGGCACAGTTGAAGCTCTTGTTAGTAGTTGAGAGAATGAAATGATACCAGGAACAACGCACTGTCCAACAACAATTCCATACCATACAAAGACAATTCATGGAAGTGACTCAGAATCTCTAGCCAGCCCAAGATGCAGCTTGCCAACTATTCGAAGAGATTGAAGGACGAGGAGAAGAACTATAACAAGTAGTCACTATAGTTGAGCAATGATTGGAAGTACCTGTGAATGAGGTAGTTCTTTAGGATTTATTTGACCAGGCGGCCTTGTTACAACAACAAGTCGAAGCAGCTCGAGCCAAGCTCGAGGATTTTGAGGAAGAATTAATCAAATCAAAGTGACTCGGGATGAGTCACAAGTGAGTGTTGGGGGCTTGTTGGCCCTTGAACAAGTTTTGGATATCGTTAGTCAGGTTTGACCTATTTTGGGACTTCGACAGGCTGTCAAAGGAGGAGCACAAGTCAAAGTAGAGATCACAGTATCTCAGCACCTTGTTTAGGGATTTTTTTGTTTTGGGGTTATGTAACGAGTATGGGATGTCGGCTCATGGGTTCACCCATGTTTAGGACATTTTGTAATGTATAAATATATATCTAGGCGAAGTGGGAAGGGGGTATTAGGTGATTGATCTAAGTGCGGATAGTATGAATGCTCTGTGCATACTGTGTTGAACACTTGAAGAAGATAAGTGCAAGTGATTGTAAGAAGATTATGTGCATACTGTAAGAAGGGATCTGTGCCTTGACATAACTGGGGGAAGGAGGATCTAGCAAGGTGCGTACAGATCTCTTGTCCTCTGTGGAGTAGGATTTTGATGCTATGTGCCTGTAAGAAGCTTAATAAGAAGATAATAAAGAAGAGAAGAGTTGGTGGACATAGCCTTGGGCTAGGGGTGAACCACGTATATCCTGTGTTATGGTTGATCTATGCATTATGAATGCTTTGTTATGTGATTTATTCTTAGTGTAATAATGTATGCTTAGATGGATAAGAGATGATATCTTAGTGCCTAGTAATGTGAATAAGATGCTATATCTAATCTATTCTCTTATGCTAAGTGCTTATATGTGTGGATCTGGTTGAATATTGTGTTACTCTGTAATTAGGGTTTTATTTGCGAAGTAAATACTGGTTAAATATTGATGAATGATAACTGCTAAGTGCTTTGTTAGAGTATTGTAATCACATATACATGTCCCAAATAGGTTGAAAACACCTGAGTCCTGCAACCACCCCTGCCTCTACCTCAGGAGAGACTTCATCTACTTCATAGGTGTTTCTGAAAAGGCCGATAGTTAGGGTTTTGTTGGTACGCTGTTGAAGCATTGAACCATGGGTTTGCCCCTATGCCAATAGGACCTGAATGCCTCAATGGAATTCCTCCTTGCTTTCAAAAGTGGGCTTACATCATTGACCTCTGATTGGATGATTCCACAAATGTTCGACTTCGACTCATCTATTCACATTCACTGGATTGTACTAGGGTACCTTAGGAGTCATTGACATAAATGATGGTTTCCCTCGCACTTGTTAATGGTTTACCTCATTGACCAGTAATCAAGTGGTTTATACCATGTTTGATGTCAAAACATCTATTCACATGGTTATATTCGTACCACATTGGGATCGGTAAGAAGACCATGTTTTGAGTGTTGACTCTGATATCTACTTTACCCAGGTTGCGAAGGAGTTTCTTTTGAAAATATTGATATATATACTATCACATAGATCCACTTTGTATTGGTCCATGGCTATGTTTTGTCATCTCATAGATCCAATGTGTAATTCTCATGGCTACGATTAGTTCATGTCATGGAAGTATAGATCCACATTGTATCTTTGGTGGCTATACCTATCATTCAATATAATCATGGATCTGCAGTGTATTTTATGGCGGCCATACCTTGAAAGTCTTTTATCACTCAAGCATAGGTATGCCTACCTTGGGTTTGAAACATGTCATAACATTTTTTTGATGGTTGTTTGCATATTCTACCAGGTTCTCCGAGTCCATACCCTTTCTTCGAAAAGTCTACAAAGTACTTCAGTCATCAATTTCCATCTTCTGACCTTGCACTTTCGGGGGCATTCTGTTACACGTTAAAATTACTCACTGCGATGATGTCTCATTGTCATTATCACAAGTGTCGCACTTTTTTTTCAAGTGTCGCAAAAATCATATTGTTGTCTCATTGGTTTTGCATCGTGAATGACATCATAAGAACACTTGAGATACCCTCTTAGACTATTTAAAATAAGGAATGTATCATTTGGTGAAGAGTACAAACTTTCACCTTGAAAAGATACCATCAAAAAGGAATTTTTGGAGATCGTCGCTCCCCTTCCCACTTGCAGGGAGTGCCAGTTCTCCTTTCCGTCTCAGCAAGAAGTGTTGCAACGCTTTGTGTACCACTTTGAGGGAGCGTCGAGTTGTTGAGAAAATAAAAGGATAAATCCCCCTTGTCTCTAAATTTATTTGAGAAGTATCTAAGTCAGTTTGACTCGAATCCAAGTCCAAGGCTGGATCTAAGGGGAGTTCCACAACTGATGGAGAAATATCCTCAACTTATCCCAAGAATATCTAAGGTAGTTAAGCATCTAAAATCCTATATAAGGAGGCATCCTCATGGTGAAAGGGGGAGAATAATCAGTGAAAAGCATTGTCATTTTGATTATGGATCATTCGATCAAGGGGTTGGACAAGGAGATCTTGGTGAAGATGCTACATCTGCATATACACTTTGTAAACACCTTATTTTGTTCTCATTAATACATGTGCTTGGCCTATTTCCTTCAAGATTGTGTACATTTGCATGAGCTTTTCTCTTTGGATGAATCTAGTTTTAAACTAATCATGGTAGAATAGGAAGTATGCTTTGTCTTAGTGGTTTATTGGATTGCAAGACTTGTTGAAAGGCTTTGGGATCAAGTCTCAACTTGGACTGAGTGAGGACACATGTCATAAAAGGGTACCCATACTCTCTTCCTCTTCTCTATTGAATAGTTCAGCTATGTTTAAAGGAATGTCAGTGATCAAAGTTAGCACTTTTTTGTCTTGGTCATAGGGGTATAATATCCAAGAGGGAATTCACCTATCCCCAGGGGGATTTTCCTACAACAACTACCCACTTTTCTCGAGACCTCCACCATCCCAGAATTGAGGTGAACAAATTTGATGGATCGGATCCCACAGGCTGGGTCACCCAAATGAAACATTATTTCTCTTTTCATGGCATTACTGATGATTTATCCAAGCTTTGTTATGGTGTCCTACATCTGGATCCAGAACAATGTCAATGGTGGCAATGGCGAATAAAGGCACACCAAGGGTATGTTGCTTGGACATTGTTTTTGGCCGAAATTTATGTATGCTTTAACTCTGACAACCACCATTTAGGTATTTTTGTTATCACTGAAATTTCGTCTGCACTGAACTCAGCATCGTCAAACAATAATGAAATCATTCATGGACCTGAATTAATACCATAGCATTCAGAAAAGGTAAAAAAATATACAAAGTAGTGAAAAATTGAAGAGCGCTTTGCATACATTGGGCACGCGCACACATGCACGGAACAAGAATGTACAAATCATGCACAGGCGCACGATGCGCGATTGTTAGCGCAAAAAGCCGCGGACCTGCTAAACGACGCATTTATGAATGTGGTCGGCCTCCCAACCACTTATGGTTCAGCTCCCAAGCCGATTTGACCTTCAAATCCGGGCTGGATCCAAATGGTGGGATGGTCAAAGACCTAAGAATGCCCTAAATGGCCTCTTTTCACACTACAAAGTAGTTGAACAAAAGCCCAAAGCAATGCTATAAAAAGCCATGAATGCACCTCATTTTCTCAAGGAATTCTAAGTAATGTTATGCTGCCTATATTTTTTTAAGGACTCCATCCTTGACAAGAGCACATTGGCACCATTACATTGAGCAATCCATCTCACCATTGAGTGGATTTGCAAAGAGTTCTTTCATCACCATTTTCCATTTTTCTTGTTGTAAGAAGAGCTACTAGTGAGGGTCCAAGAGCCTTCCCTTGGAGGAAGAAGGGACTCATAGTCCTCTTTCTTCTTGGTGCTTTGTTTTCATCAATATATCAGCCTCAAAACATTGGTGAAATGGGTCTTTTTGTTCTTGTTATCTCTATGTCCCTATGCTCATGATTTTAGTTTTTATTAGTTTAATTCTTAATTATAGTTTTGTTTTTTTTTCTTTCTCTAACTCTTTCCTCTATAGTTGTCTTGCTCAGCAGACGCAATTGAGCTTGCAAGCACCTCTTATTTGCTCACCAAGGTGACGAAAGAGGCGAAACAGATTGGTGACTCCACTAGGGAAAAGTATCAAATTCCTACCTCATTTGGGTTTATTTTGATCTTCTTTTAGTTTTCTTAACTTGCAAGTGCACTAACCGGCCTAATCCGACCTGCTAACCATCCAATTCAAAGGAGAATTGAGAGAAATCCATCTGGATTTTTCTTTCTCAACTGCTTGTCACCAGTGCACGGTTATTATACCCCACAAATGCGCATCGTGCGTGCCTGCGCTTAAGTGACAGCTTTTCTCTACGCGCATGCACTTTAGGACTCATCTATGTTCACGTGCCTGCACTCTATGCGCCTCTGTCTTCACTGAGACCCACACATTTGTTCAAAAAATCACATTATAGAGTTGTTGAGATGTGGGGAAGGCCATTTGCTTTCTTAAAAATGATGTCAAGCATGTTCTAAAAACTTCACCATACTTAGCCCCCTCATCATATAAAGGGGTTAGTCAAACACACATAGGAACTTAGGAGGATAAAATCAATTTCTCTTCTTTTCTTTTTGCCACATGGATGGCTTATTTTGACTTACAATATAAGTTGGAAATCATTTTTAATCACATTTAACTTACATTGGGACTAGAAGTTGAGTTACAATCGCTTAGTATGCTCTTCTCTCGCGCCTTCAAGTGCCCTTGAGAATCAGAAAAAGATTGTGAAATGATTTTGTCTCCCTTAAGAACATTAAAAACTTTAGGAGAGGACAACGACCCTTCTTGGGACCCCTCTTAGTTTTTTTTTTCAAACACATCTTAATATTGTAACAGGCCCATACATGCCCACATGCTACAAAGATAGGATAGTGTTTGAATTTTTTCTTTCTTAGATCAAAACACTAGGGAAGTTTAAAGGTTTGTAACAGACCCATACATGCCCACACGTTCAATCTAGGATAGTTTCAAGATTTTCTTAGATTACATCACAATAGGGAGTTAAAAGGATAGTAATGGACCCACATGCCCACATGCTAGCTTCCTAGGGATTTTGAATTACGCAAGGTTGTACCAAAGGCACTTAGTTAATTAGGTAATCAAACTCTTGTAAGGACCAAGCGAAGTCCACATGCAGCAAGGTGACATCTAATTCACTAAAAGTTGGCACACTTTCAATCACACACAAAAGTCACTTATCACTCACATAGATTCTTCTTGAAATGTGGAGGTCTAAGTAAGTTTCCTCCAAAGGGATTCTGAAAAACCCCATCTTTTCTCGACGGGACTATCCACTCCCATTTTTTTATCAACGAGGTTGGTTTGCACCCCCAACCTCCCAAAACAACTACATCTAAAATATTTCTAAAAACTCACTAAGTTTTCCTCCATAGGAGGTGCCAAAAGAAATTTTTTAGTCTAGGTAGGATTTCGGGGATAGGCATCCAAAT
>ML843826.1:0-12554 GCA_009831015.1 Picea engelmannii | reverse complement strand
AAGCCTTTCAACAAGTCTTGCAATCCAATAAACCACTAAGACAAAGCATACTTCCTATTCTACCATGATTAGTTTAAAACTAGATTCATCCAAAGAGAAAAGCTCATGCAAATGTACACAATCTTGAAGGAAATAGGCCAAGCACATGTATTAATGAGAACAAAATAAGGTGTTTACAAAGTGTATATGCAGATGTAGCATCTTCACCAAGATCTCCTTGTCCAACCCCTTGATCGAATGATCCATAATCAAAATGACAATGCTTTTCACTGATTATTCTCCCCCTTTCACCATGAGGATGCCTCCTTATATAGGATTTTAGATGCTTAACTACCTTAGATATTCTTGGGATAAGTTGAGGATATTTCTCCATCAGTTGTGGAACTCCCCTTAGATCCAGCCTTGGACTTGGATTCGAGTCAAACTGACTTAGATACTTCTCAAATAAATTTAGAGACAAGGGGGATTTATCCTTTTATTTTCTCAACAACTCGACGCTCCCTCAAAGTGGTACACAAAGCGTTGCAACACTTCTTGCTGAGACGGAAAGGAGAACTGGCACTCCCTGCAAGTGGGAAGGGGAGCGACGATCTCCAAAAATTCCTTTTTGATGGTATCTTTTCAAGGTGAAAGTTTGTACTCTTCACCAAATGATACATTCCTTATTTTAAATAGTCTAAGAGGGTATCTCAAGTGTTCTTATGATGTCATTCACGATGCAAAACCAATGAGACAACAATATGATTTTTGCGACACTTGAAAAAAAAGTGCGACACTTGTGATAATGACAATGAGACATCATCGCAGTGAGTAATTTTAACGTGTAACAGAATGCCCCCGAAAGTGCAAGGTCAGAAGATGGAAATTGATGACTGAAGTACTTTGTAGACTTTTCGAAGAAAGGGTATGGACTCGGAGAACCTGGTAGAATATGCAAACAACCATCAAAAAAATGTTATGACATGTTTCAAACCCAAGGTAGGCATACCTATGCTTGAGTGATAAAAGACTTTCAAGGTATGGCCGCCATAAAATACACTGCAGATCCATGATTATATTGAATGATAGGTATAGCCACCAAAGATACAATGTGGATCTATACTTCCATGACATGAACTAATCGTAGCCATGAGAATTACACATTGGATCTATGAGATGACAAAACATAGCCATGGACCAATACAAAGTGGATCTATGTGATAGTATATATATCAATATTTTCAAAAGAAACTCCTTCGCAACCTGGGTAAAGTAGATATCAGAGTCAACACTCAAAACATGGTCTTCTTACCGATCCCAATGTGGTACGAATATAACCATGTGAATAGATGTTTTGACATCAAACATGGTATAAACCACTTGATTACTGGTCAATGAGGTAAACCATTAACAAGTGCGAGGGAAACCATCATTTATGTCAATGACTCCTAAGGTACCCTAGTACAATCCAGTGAATGTGAATAGATGAGTCGAAGTCGAACATTTGTGGAATCATCCAATCAGAGGTCAATGATGTAAGCCCACTTTTGAAAGCAAGGAGGAATTCCATTGAGGCATTCAGGTCCTATTGGCATAGGGGCAAACCCATGGTTCAATGCTTCAACAGCGTACCAACAAAACCCTAACTATCGGCCTTTTCAGAAACACCTATGAAGTAGATGAAGTCTCTCCTGAGGTAGAGGCAGGGGTGGTTGCAGGACTCAGGTGTTTTCAACCTATTTGGGACATGTATATGTGATTACAATACTCTAACAAAGCACTTAGCAGTTATCATTCATCAATATTTAACCAGTATTTACTTCGCAAATAAAACCCTAATTACAGAGTAACACAATATTCAACCAGATCCACACATATAAGCACTTAGCATAAGAGAATAGATTAGATATAGCATCTTATTCACATTACTAGGCACTAAGATATCATCTCTTATCCATCTAAGCATACATTATTACACTAAGAATAAATCACATAACAAAGCATTCATAATGCATAGATCAACCATAACACAGGATATACGTGGTTCACCCCTAGCCCAAGGCTATGTCCACCAACTCTTCTCTTCTTTATTATCTTCTTATTAAGCTTCTTACAGGCACATAGCATCAAAATCCTACTCCACAGAGGACAAGAGATCTGTACGCACCTTGCTAGATCCTCCTTCCCCCAGTTATGTCAAGGCACAGATCCCTTCTTACAGTATGCACATAATCTTCTTACAATCACTTGCACTTATCTTCTTCAAGTGTTCAACACAGTATGCACAGAGCATTCATACTATCCGCACTTAGATCAATCACCTAATACCCCCTTCCCACTTCGCCTAGATATATATTTATACATTACAAAATGTCCTAAACATGGGTGAACCCATGAGCCGACATCCCATACTCGTTACATAACCCCAAAACAAAAAAATCCCTAAACAAGGTGCTGAGATACTGTGATCTCTACTTTGACTTGTGCTCCTCCTTTGACAGCCTGTCGAAGTCCCAAAATAGGTCAAACCTGACTAACGATATCCAAAACTTGTTCAAGGGCCAACAAGCCCCCAACACTCACTTGTGACTCATCCCGAGTCACTTTGATTTGATTAATTCTTCCTCAAAATCCTCGAGCTTGGCTCGAGCTGCTTCGACTTGTTGTTGTAACAAGGCCGCCTGGTCAAATAAATCCTAAAGAACTACCTCATTCACAGGTACTTCCAATCATTGCTCAACTATAGTGACTACTTGTTATAGTTCTTCTCCTCGTCCTTCAATCTCTTCGAATAGTTGGCAAGCTGCATCTTGGGCTGGCTAGAGATTCTGAGTCACTTCCATGAATTGTCTTTGTATGGTATGGAATTGTTGTTGGACAGTGCGTTGTTCCTGGTATCATTTCATTCTCTCAACTACTAACAAGAGCTTCAACTGTGCCTGAATTGTTGTTGCTTGCTACTTGGCCTCCTAGAGTTTTGATTCCAGTGTCTTTACTTTGGGATCCTCAGTGAGTCACTCATAAGTCTACACACTATGATCACTTAGTTGTTTACATTCCATGGCGAAGGCCTTGATTCTCTCAAGTGTGCTCCAAGAAGTTGCTTCTCTTTGATCCCGCACATCTTGTAGAGTGCTTGGCACTGTTTGTAGCTATAGATATTTTATTCTCTGTTGAAGTTGTTGAATGGATTAAACAAGCCTCACCACTTGATGCTCTACTGGGTCTTTGGCTAGCTGTTTGAGGCGTCTAACACAATTGCAATAATGAATTCGAAGTCATCCACCGTGAGCATAGTCTGTAGTTTGGGTTTACTAGCTTTGGATTTATTCCTTGATGTAGGTTTCTTGGGGGAAACCTTTATTTTCTTCAATGGATCTGCATCATCAGGGGAATTATGTGGCGGTGTTACTTCACCTTGATTCTTCTTATCTTCTTCCCCTTCTTACTCTTCTTTTTCCACTTCGTCACCACCTCCTCCGCTAGGTGAGTCTGAAGAAGTTTCTTCTGAGATGCTGTCTAGATGTTGTACCTCTTCTTTCTTTTCTTCCTGTTACTGCTTGGTGCATCATACTCTTCATGGGTAACCATTGGGTTTCCAATGATTTCTGGGTCGGATAGTTCCTCCTGGTTGATTGTTATAAGGAACTCTATGGGCCATTCCTTAGTGATCTCTTCCAGTTCTTCCTTAATGATCTTATAGTATAACTGTAGACCTTCTTTAATCTCTTCTTCATGTGAAATGATATATATAAAATGCCTATTTGCATGAAACTTCATCAGGGACCTGAATCTATCCAGAGTGTTCGGTGTCATATGGGGGAACGACTCAATAGCCCATTTCAGCTGTAGGTAGGAGGTATGGAATACTGCATTTGACTGCCACTATTTTCCCATATCGCTCGAATACCAGAGCGTGGTAAACTTCACAACAAGTGGCTCGAATGACTCAATGTCATGGAAGGTCACACCTTATAGTATCTCCCAAGTTGTAAATGTGACGAGGATTAGAAGCTAGCTAAAGTGGAACTCATAGCCCTGATCCTTAGCTTCGCGGAGATCCCCATCTAGCTAGTTGACTAAGTAACTATCCTAGTTCATCTATAATCCCTCCACACACTTTCCTGTGAGGTCAATGACAAACCCCATGACCTACATGCATCTATTATTCCTTACTATCTTACCAACAATCAACTGGAAAGCAAGGTGCATTGTGCCATTCTGAATGGAGGCTACCTTGTAGCCTTGCGTTCCCTTCTCTACATCTCCATAAGTATCTTTAATCCTCTGTGCCAAGGTGAAATATGCAACATTCCCTAGGTAAAATTCTTGTGAGTCAGGTCCCTGCATACTTAGGATGGTGATCCTATGGATCAACGTCGAATCAATGATGATGCGTCTGTCTAGCCATAAGTAAATTCCATGGAAGCCTGACAACAGGGGTTTAACGCACGTGTTAACTTCCTGGTGCCTTCCAAAATGTCAGATTTTCATGACATTAAGGATAGTGGACTGTACAATTTTCATGATCCATGGTTGGGGAATGATTTTCAATTTATTTCCCTTCGTCTTGGTCAAGTACTTGTGAGGCGTGAGCATGCCATAGGTCTTGCAGTCTCCTAGGTTATAGTCATTGATATTCAGAGTTGGAATTCTCTCCAATTGTGGTCTAAATGCGTGTATCCCCTTTGGGAGGTACGTCGTGATGACTGTGTAGTCGAATTCCCTAGGGACACTGTCATGACTCACCATACCAGCTAGAGGTGGGATGTAGTTGGGAAGGATGTATGGGATTAACTTCGTGTTTGCTAAGTCATCTCTATGCTTAGTCCTTTTCTTCTCTACATCTCGGGATGGTTTGGATCCATGAGCATTCGATGGGGAGGCTTGCACTTCTCTCATCTATGAGGCTTGAACTCCTGCGGAAATCACTCTCTCTACCATTAGATCGATTAAAAATTCCTCTACTGACTTTTCCACAGCGTTGAGCTCGCCCGACATGCATGCTCGAGATCGGATATCTCAGAATGATAAATAAATACTCAATGCAACAGAATGGATGGAAAGGTATCAAATGATCACGGTGCGAAATAAATTAATTCTTTGTGGGATCAGATAATCACAATTGGAAAAAGTGTTCTCTATGCAATGCTCGATGGGATAAATAGACAATATCGTAACGATTTCTTCCAACGGGTCGAAAATATTTCATCAATGCACTTCTATCCGTTATGGCACGGTCCAACGGTCCAATGGCGAGATCCGAGGCCACAACTGATTTATTATCCATTATGGAATGCTAGGGTAATGGTCATAATGTATCCAACGGTTATATTTCTCCGCCATGGAAAAGTGCCAATCTGCGCTATTATGGTATTCTGACGAAGTTCAAATTCTGAAGACTTTCCTTCTGCGAAGTTCTTTCTGAAGCTTCTTACAATTTTTATAACTTTGCTTTCTTCTTGCTGAGCTTTCTAGCCTTCTTCCCTATGATTTGCGTTACTGGTTTCCTCTTCCCATTATGATTCTTATCTTCTCTTGGCATATTAACTTCGCGCTATTGAAGATCTTTCATAAGGTTCAAGGGTAATACTTCTTCGTTGTCTGGGGTAAGTGCACTATTCTCTTGTGTTCTTTCAACTTCGACACCCAAGTCTCTGATCTTAGACCTATTTGGGTAAGTCTTCCACATAGGGTTATTAGATTTCCTCTAAATAATCCCATTTCTCCCAATGAAGGAACCATAGAATGCCTTCCCAAAATTTCCCAAGTATTTTCTGTCATGACATTCACCTGTGTTTCCTCATCCAAAACAAAGTCTATGTCGAAGTCTCGTATTCTTGCTTCTATGCATTCTTTGTATTTTAATATCTCTGATAGATTGATGTCTCTATGATCATTCAGGTTTTATTTTATTTTTGACAATACAGTCTCAGATTCTTTCTGGGGGTCTGCTATAGTATTAATTTCTGAGTCTTTCTCATGTTCATCTTGTTCCATATTCATTCTTTCAAGTTTAGCAATCATTCTAGGTAAATCCAGAATGTCATGGTCCATAGATTTGCAACAAAGACAACTAGGTCTTCTACCAGAGCATTCCTTAGCAAGGTGTCTCAGTCTTCTGCAACTGTAACAAAGAGTTAATCCTCTCTTTCTCTTAAATGATCCCCAACTTTTCTTGTACTGCGCACTCGGCTCACAGTAACTAACCTGTGAAAAATTATTTCTAGGATCCTACATCCATTTGTTAGTCCAAACATTCTTTATATGCATAGGAATAACATATCTCTCATTATATCTATTAGATATACTTATATCAAATCTTCTTCCTTCTATTTGTGCYYTARTTTTCAGACTAGGGAATTTTTTATCAAACATACCTAGATCCATACTTTCGAAACAAAAATTTTCACTTAACTTACTTTTAGCAAAACACAAATCTTTTAGATAAAAAATTTCACTACTCTTACCTTTTTCAGAGCACCCARCTTCCAAATCTTACCTCTTTTCTTTGGATCAKACTTCTCTTCTTAGCACAGAGCTTCACAAGTCAAGTAGAGTATTGCACACTACAATAGTAGATCCACACACAAATCTCTTTCTTTTCCTCAATTACYATCAATCACAGTTTCAGGTCCCRACAACAGAACCATTTGTTGGCACAGGGGAAGACCCATGGTTCAATGCTTCAACAATGCACCAAAAAAACCCTAACTATCAKCCCTTTSGACAACACCTACAAAGAAGATGAAGTCTCACCTGAGGTAGAGGCTGGGGTGGTTGCAGGAATCAGGTGTCTGCAACCTATATGGGACACATATATGTGATTACAATACTCTAAAAAAKCACTTAACAGTTRCCATTCATCAGTATTTAACTAGTATTTACTTTGTAGATAAAACCCTAATTACAAAGTAACACAATATTCAACCAGATCCACACATCTAAGAACTTAGCTTAAGAGAACAGATCAGATCTAKAATCTTATTCACATTACTAGGCACTAAGCTATCATATATTATCCATCTAAGMATACATTATTGCACTAAGCATAAATCACATGAACAAATCAGTCATAATTCATAGATCAACCATAACACAGGATATACGTGGTTCACCCCCAGCCCGGGGCTACATCCACCAAATMTTCTCTTCTTTATTATCTTCTTGTTAAGCTTCTTACAAGCACATAACATCAAAATCCTACTCCACAGAGGACATGAGATMTGTGCGCACCTTGCCAGATCCTCCTTCCCCCAGTTAGGTCAAGGCATTGATCCCTTCTTACARTCTACACATAAGCTTCTTACAATCACTTGCACTTAGCTTMTGCAAGTGTTCAACATAGTATGCACAAAGCATTCATACTATCTTCACTTAGCTCAATCACCTAATCCCCCCTTCCCAGTTTGCCTAGATATCTATTTATACATTACAAAAGGGCCTAAACATGGGTAAACCCATGGGTCGAAATCCCATACTCGTTACATAAGCCCAAAACCAAAAAAATCCCTAAATAAGGAGCCAAGATCCCATGATCTTTGCTTCAAGTTGCACTCCTCCTTCGAAATCCCGTCGAAGTCCCAAAATATGTCGAACTTGACCAAGGATCTCCAAAACTTGGTCAAGGGCCAATAGGTCCCAAGGTACTAACTGGTTTCTAAGTCTAGTTCATGGATAATGTGTTGAAGTTGATAGGAACAAACTCATCGAAGGAGGGCCTTGATGTATCCCCCATCAACGACATGAAACTGACACAAAAATGTAAATTGGTGGATCAAATGAGAAATGGACTGACACGGGTATTGAAACAGGAAATTTTTTATGGTTGACCTTTGAAGAGGATACTTCCCTTGAACACTAGGGCACAAACAACAGAAACATGACATGGACCAAAACATGATACAGTGGATACTATGACTTTCGTCGGGTGACCCAAAGGTGTGAAGAAACTCAGAGGACTAGTTCTGTGCAGAGATTCAACTAATTAAAATGTATGCAAAGACAAAGTGCCATGTTCAAGGGCGACCATAAGAGTGACCTGTGATTTTTCCAAAAAATGCTTGGCTCGCTTCCTTCAATGTTTTCCCCCATGCAGATAGACAAGTAACTCTTTTTATTTTTATAATCTTGAGGAGGATAACACATGCTCAATATAACTTACCTTCGGTAATTTCCTGTTCCTTTTAAAAAAAAAATGAAATAAGTAAGGGTCCATTCCCATATGGATCCTTCAATGTGTAATTTTAATGAGTTCAAAGAAGGAAAACTCGGTGGTTTTTCATGTTTAGAGAGTCTGAAAATAACTTAAAGGAGACTCCAGGGTTTTCCTTTTTCATAATTTTAGTCTTGTGAGGATGAAAAAGAGATAAACTACCACTCGAAAGATGCCCTTTCAAACCTTTTAATGAGTGGGAAAAGAAGCAATATCACTCAACAATATTTTCATGTTTAGAGAGTCTGAAAAGAACTTCAAGGAGACTCCATGGGGTTCCTTTTTATTATAACCTTTACAAGTCGAAAAAGTTATAAAAGTATACTCGGTTACATTCTAATGCCTTTTCGAGTGTGAGAAAGAACAAAGACTAAGCTCGGTATTGGTTTCATTTTTACAAAATCTTGAAACAAAATTAAACTATGCCTATAAATTTCCAATGTAATTTCCAAAGGTAGGGATACCCATGGATGGTTGGTACTCTTCCCCCAACTTGAAAATCTAGCAAAATAAATCCAAAATGATAATCAAAGGCTAGATACATGCCCCCCCAAGCTTCAATTCATTCACTGACTTTGAGGTTGTCACCAATTTCTGTACTAGATGGATAAAATGGATAAGGGTGGATGAAATGAAGGTTCAAATATGAGACCTAAAGAAAGACTCGACTTGTTAGGAGAGGTGATTGTTTCATTTCTTAACGATCTTGACACAGGAAAAGAAACTATTCTTAGGGCCTCTGTTTCATTTTTTAACGAGCTTGCCACTGAGAAGGGAAACTATGCTCAAGGTTACAGGTTCAATCCCCAAATTTATGTTTCATTTTTTAACGAGCTTGCCATAGAGAGGAAAACTATGCTCGTGACTTCACTTGATCATGGCTCCCAAGAGGACAATGCTCTGGAAGGAATACATGTCAAGGGACAAAAATCAATCATGGATTCCAAGAGATCTTCACTAGATGGAAGAAAAGCACTCTAGAAGGAATACATGTCGACGACCTCGATAAGGGTAGAGAGATCTGACTCCAATAGACCTATCGAAGAGATGACCATGTCAACTACCATATCTAAGTCATAAGAGGTTGATCTTACAGTAAGAATCTCATCTTCATCGGCAGATGAAGGCATGGGAGATAATGCCACATAATTGACCTATGGTGGGGGTGATACCGTCTACATATAATAACCGTTTAGGAAGGTCATTGGGTTGGTAATCAAGTAAGGACCAACACATGAAATTTGATCAATAGCCACAATTCTTCCATTGTGAGGGAAATATATCACACGAAAAAGAGTGGACACAATATCTTTCATGGCATAGACATAATATCGCCCAAGGAGTAAATCAAAATCTAAGGGATCCTGGACTACCATAACATCAATAAAGATAGTTTTCCCTCCCAAAGTTACAGTAAACTGAGGAAGGACTCCAAAAGGGTGACTGGTTCTTCTGTTAAAAGCTAACAGATTTTTCATAACTAGTACAAGTGTTAAGGTCCTAACCCGCACATAGGTAGATCAATGTATTCGGATGTAATAAAGGTCAATATTAATAATACCTTTCAATAAAATAGAATAAGGCGGATGTAAGAAGACCTAATAGAAGCTTCCACTTCTAGAAGGATCTTCCTCTAGATGCTTCTCTTAATAGACACATTTATTATAAATAAGGGTCGAGGGTATGAAAACCCTAGCTTGGAGATTATTGTAACAGAGCATTGCTCGAATGGAGGTTGCCCCTTCGAAGAGGCTTGTAAACATTGCTATCTGAATCAAAGTTTTGTTTCTGTTGCTATTTCGTATATCATTTCTGTGTATTGTAAAGATTATGCTAGATATTTTACTGCTATTCTGTCATTTCTAGCATTTCATTTCTGTTCTAGATATTTTATATATATGGTATCTTGCAAGTGGTATCAGAGCACTTTCCTTGGAAGAAATTGTGGGTATTTTTTTTCAGGGTAGAGACGTATTCCAGCGTCTTTAAGCCACAGAGATCTGTCGTTACATGCATAAAACTGCAGTTGAGGGATTCATACACGTAGGAAATACAAGTGGTTCTTAAGCACACATTTGTTGGCCACCCTTGTAACCCTTGTTGGTACCCCTTCGAGTGGTAGCGCATTAGACAACACCTGTGTACGGATTGGCCTAGATTGCCTGAAGCCCTCTTTAGATAAACCTATCGGCTGTCGGACTGCTATAGTGTCACCGAGAACATCACTCGGGAAGATACTCTCTAGTACCTGGGTAGTCGGGTAGTACGGCTAAGGGTACGGTCTATCCTCCTTAGTTAGTGCCCTGAGATATTGGGCTGAGTACTACTGTTGGACCCCGCATGTATATCAGAGAGCTATAGCACAGGGAAAATCCTTGTCTATAGAACCCTTGAATACCTAACCCTTGGGGAACATAAACAACAACATAACCAAATTAAACCACGTGCATCTGTGTTGGCGTTGCTAAGTAAAGACTCTCTGGTTCAGAATTTGGGGATCTCAGCACTGCAACATTCTTCAGACCAAAGTATAACCCCACAGCTGTAAAAAAGAAAAAGTTTGGAAATTTTTTCACCATTATTTGAGACCTATTCCATTAGACTCATCTCTTCCCCCTTGTCACATTCATCCATATCATTTTTCGGCAAAAAATTCTGACCCCACCGCTCCCATTTTTTCACCATTATTTGAGACCTATTCCATTAGACTCATCTCTTCCCCATTGTCACATTCATCCATATCATTTTTCTGAAAAAATTTATAACCCCGCCCACTCCCTTTCCAGTTCACCCATCATCATGGCCCATACTCGTAGCCAAGAACTAGATTCTCGCCTCAACACCTTGGAATCTGGTTTCCTTAAGACCCAAAAAGAAGTGCAACAACTCAGTGCTACTATTGCCTCCCATGATGCCTCCATAAATGCCTCCATAAATGCATCCGTCAATGTAGTTGTGCAGTCCGTAATGGAGGAAGTCAAAAATGAACTTGAATCTATCTTTGTATCACTCTGCACCAAACTCAAAATCCCTCTCGATGACTCTTTTCCTGATGAATATAAAAAGACTGAAGGTGAAACTTCTTCCCATTCCTTTCAACCCCATCACTTTCAAAGGGACATATGCCTTCCGCGGGTGGATGTAACCAAATTTGATGGCTCAGAACCCACTGGATGGGTCACACAAATGGAACATTATTTCTCTCTCTACAACATTACAGATGACTTGGCCAAACTCCGGTATGGTGTTCTCCATCTAGATCAAGAACACTAGCAATGGTGGCAATGCAGAAAAACTTCCCGTCAAAGATATATTGCTTGGACCCAATTTGTTGCTGATATTTATGAACGCTTTGACACTGACACCAACCATTTGGGCCATTTGACAAAATTGAAGCAATCAGGCACAGTCGAAGACTTCATAGCTTCATTTGAGCGTCTGGCTTTTCGAACAGAGGGCATGACTGATGCTTTCTATCGAGAGTGTTTTATCAGTGGCCTCAAGGAGGATATTAGGGCCCATGTCCTCATGGCTCGACCTATGACTTGGGTGGAGGCTACCAAAAAAGTGAAAGAAGCACAACAAATTGTTTCCTCTCAAAACCGTAAGTCTTCCTTTATCCCGCGCCCTAAACCAGTAAACCCCACTACTCCCTCCACCCCATTAAAAATCCAAAAATTGAATAGGGATGAAATGGATGAATGCCAACTCAAAGGCCTCTATTATAATTGTGATGAAAAATATTTCCCAGGCCACAAATGTAAGGAACAAAAGCTCTTTATGGCCATCTCTGAGGATATTGAATAAGATGATGATGCCACTCCCCCTGTGCCCGAGTCACCAGAAATTTCTGAAATAAACCCTCCCTCTGAACCTCCCAAAGTGGAACCAATCATCTCCCTCAATTCTCTCACCGGATTCTCTGCCCCCCAAACCCTCAAGCTAATCGGTTACATCAAGCACCAAAAGGTCATCATCTTGGTTGATAGTGGCAGCACCCATAATTTTATTCATCGCTGCATTGCCCAAGAAACCCATTGCTACATCCATGCTGTCAATAATTTCCAAATCATGATTGACAATGGTGGTTCTATGAAATGTGGCGGGCGCTGTGAAAATGTGCGTCTCCAAATAGGTGACTACAACCTCAAATCCCATATGTTTTCTATTGACATGGGCGGTTGCGACATTGTGTTGGGTGTCGAATGGCTAAGAAACTTGGGTCCCATTCTCATGGATTTTCAGAACTTAACCATGCAATTTGACCAAGGAGGCCAAAAACATAAATTTCAAGGCATCACTGCGGGTTCTCCTGAAATCATCAGTTCTCATCGCATGGAAAAATTTCTCAAAAAAGGTC
>ML843825.1:13023-29427 GCA_009831015.1 Picea engelmannii | reverse complement strand
TCACTCACCTTGGTATGCAGACATTGCTAACTACTTGGTTGCAGGGAAGTTACCACCACACCTATCCCACCGAGAGAAAAGAAGAATCATTCATCAAAGTGCTCGATATAGTTGGATAAGTGGGTGTCTTTTCCATACAGGACCTGATCAAGAAATCCGGAGGTGCATTACAAAAGATGAGGTTTATGATTTACTAAAAGCTTGTCACGATGGCCCTTGTGGAGGGCATTTTGCTGATAAGAGAACAACACATAAAATTCTCAGGATGGGGTACTATTGGCCCTCACTCTTCAAAGATGCAAAGAAATATGTTTGAGCCTGTGATAGTTGCCAAAGAGTAGGCCAACCTAATTATAGAGATAAAATGTCATTAAACCCCCAGATAGTACTTGAACCATTTGAAAGATGGGCCTTAGACTTTGTAGGACCCATCAACCCCCCATCCAATCAAAAATTTTACATAGTGGTCTGCACAGACTACATGACTAAATGGGTGGAAGCCAAAACACTCCACAGAGCGACCGAAGAAGCAGTTATAAATTTTCTATTTAAAGACATCTTCATCAGATTTGGAGTACCAAGAGAATTAGTCACAGATGGAGGACCTCCTTTCACTTCTCATGGTTTCAAAGCCACCCTTCAAAAATATCATATTCAGCATAGAATGACTACAGCATACCACCCCCAAGCCAATCGACAGGTGGAAAGCACAAACAAAGTAATAGAAGCCATTCTCACAAAAACAATGAAGGAAAATAGAAAGGATTGGTCCTACAGGCTCCCTGAAGCATTTTGGGCCTACAGAACTACCTGGAGAAATACTACAGGATTCTCTCCCTATGAATTAGTCTATGGAAAGAGTGTTGTCTTTCCTGTGGAATTTGAAATAAAAACCTTAAGGACTGCTTTAGTCGTCAACCTTGATTTGACCGATGCACAGACAGCCAGGTTGCAGCAGCTTTATGAATTGGAGGAGAAAAGATTAGATGCCATTCAGCAGACAACCATAATTCAACAGCAAAGATCAAAATGGCATGACAAAACTATCAAGAACAAGCAGTTCCAAAAGGTAATTGGGCCCTACTGTATGACTCTCGGTTCAAAGAATTTCAAGGGAAACTGCGTACAAGATGGCTTGGACCTTACAAAGTAGACATTGTTTTCCCCAATGGAACAGTAAGGCTCCTCACAATCGATGATTCCAAAACACCGTTACTTGTAAATGGTCATCGGCTCCGTCTATACCAGCTCCCTATTTCCAAAGAAGATTTTAAGGCCACATGCATGGCAGACTCTCATTACCTCTTATTAGAGGGGGTTTCTACCCCTCATTGCAATTAATTCTTTTAAGTTAATTTCTTTAGTATTAGATTAGATTTTATTTACTAATAATCCATGTCAAGAAATGCCATGTTACAATCAATTTTTGCAGATTCTCAATCAAAGCACAGGCCACTAGGAAAAGGAGGATCTTATTTCAAGAAAAGGCAAGCTTCTTCATTGTTGAAACACCATTGTTCAACGATTTTTCGGCTTTCTTCATTGTTGAAACACCATTGTTCAGCACTTTTTGACTTTACCCATTGTTGAAACATCATTGTTCAGCACTTGTTGACTTTTCCCATTACCGAAACACCACTGTCAGCGACCCCACACCTTTCTCCCTTATCACTGTTCAGCAACCTTTCACCATTTTCCCCAGTGCTGAAACACCATCCACAGCAACTTTTTGCCTTCTCCCTATTGCTGAAACACCATTGTTCAGCAATTCTTCACATTCCCTCATTAACGAAACAACACCGTCCAGCAATTGTTTCGCCCCTTTCTTTTCTTCCATTGTTGAAACACCATTGTTCAGCAGTTCTTCACAGTTTCCATTGATGAAACAATTTCGTCCAGTAATTGTTTCGCCCCTTTCTTCTCTGTTGCTGAAACACCAACTTTTCAACATTATCCGTCAGCAAGCTTTTGTGCTCTCATATTACATTTCGTCCTTCCAGTCAACAAATCCTTGATACAATTCATCTAACAAATCAGAAGTCTCTGCCACGACTACTGCAGAACTATCGTGGACAGGCATTATATTTTGTTTGCAACACGAATCAGAAGGTAAGGCGAGTTATGTAAATTTTATGTAATACAGTTAAGCTATAGTTAATGAGAAGATTCCAAATCATTATGACCACTCGAGTGCAATCATTATTAGCCGCACTTGACGGGAGGGGAGGACATATCAAACTTTTTATACCATCATTTCACACGAATTCACCACCGTCGTTCCTATTTCACCATCCTTTCGTTCGTCTCACCACCATTCGCATGACTTCACTCGAAAAACTTACTCTGCACATAAGTTGTTACTCAACTCTTTGACGGTGCATTTTACCGAGCTGGTAGCCATGGGAGGCTATGTTATAAGGTACGAACCCGCCACGACAGCCCTGTTAGAACTGTATCCGAAAGCCTATCAAATTTTTCTGCAGGCAGGATGGCTCTGTTACTTTCAGAGACTCCAGGGGTTTGATCAACAACAGGTTCTGCAATTTGCTCAAAATATCCAGGGAGATCACTCCATTGTTCAAGGGGTTCGAATCTTAGTTACAGAAGAAGATATAGCGCAGGTTTCGGGTCTCCCCACCAATGGCACTCCCCTGTTCAGCCGCAAACATATCATCCTGAATGCCCAGTGGGACTTCCTCTCGCCAGAAGAGCAAATTGAATTCAAAGGCCGGGGTGTCCGACTTAGCTCGTTGCCGCCCCCATGGCCGGAAGTTGCAAAATTCGTCAAACACTACCTTACCTGCGAAGGCCGATACCAGGTAGTTTACCAGCACGATTTTTTTCTCTTGTCTCATTTACGGCATAATAGATTGGTAAACATTTCCTATTATATACTCGGTTGTCTCAAAAACATGTCGCACTACAGCAAAAAGGCTAAAGACCCCGCCCTTTCACTCACCCATCACTGTCTCGTCCAACTGCTTATCCAAAAGAGTTTTGCCCAACAAAACCTTCCACTAAATAACCCTCCTATAAATCCCCAGGAAGCCGCTGAAATTCCTGAAAATCTTCAAGAACAGCAACCACAAAACCTTCCTGACTCTCCAGAAATACCTAACAGCCCGCCTATAGAACCAGTCAGTCCAATCAACCCCCCTACCATACCAAGCCCGCCCCACACCTTACCAGAATCATCCACTTCTGCCCTTCATATTCTTAGCGATGATTCAGAGCCAGACAATTCTCCCTGCCCCATCATTGAGGAAAAACCCCCGCGAAAACAAAAGCAAATTCCTTTCTTCCCACCCTTTTTACAAAGAAAACGAACAAGGACCTCAACAACGACAACCACTGCTACCACTGCCATAGACCCCCAACCCATCCGACTAATACCTTGTACACCTCCAACCTCCCAAATGCCGGAATCTTTGCCTATTTCACCCACGGGCACTGAAACACAAGAACCAGATGCCCAGGGTGTTGCAACATCATCTGTTTCAAATCCCGTAGCTGAAACACAAGAACCAGCTACCCATTATGTAGCTGAAACACAAGAACCAGCTACCCATTCAGTAGCTGAAACACAAAAACCAGCTACTCATTCAGTGGCTGAAACACAAGAAGCAGCTGCCAATCCTATAGCTGCTCCACAAGAACCAGCTAATACGGTTGTGATTGTTACACAAGAACCAGTCACCCCTCAACCAGAACCAAAAATGGCCTCTCTCTTAGAAGAAAATGAGTTCCTAAAGTCTGAACTGGAAGCCTACAACCAAGAGCTAGCCATGGCAAAGGAAGCATATGAGAGGGAACTTAATCTGTACACCCTAGCTCGCACAGCGACCATGTCAGAAGGAACTACAACAGAAAATCCATGCAGAGAATATATGTGTTATCAATGTGGGGACATCTACTATCAAGCAGGCTACAAAGTAATGCAAATCCCAATGCCAGGAGTTTCCCCTACTCCTGCAACTTTTGCAGTCGAAGAAGAAGAACCTGCTGAAACACAAAAACCAGCAAGACCTCCCAAGACTAAGACTGAGCCCTGCCCTGCAACAAATGTCAAATTTCAAACCCCTGCTTTTGTTAACAAAGCTGTAAAAACAGTGCCTAGCGAGGAATCTGCCCTTCCCAGCCAGATCAACATCCACACTTATGTGGAACAATCTACTCAGACCTTACCTCATCCCACTATTTGCAACGCTGAAACACAAACTCAGCCATGGTATGAGCAGGCAGTAATCCAGAAATTGAAGAAAGTGTATGCTGCTACACAGGCCAAAAGCCTGCAAGAGCACAGACAAATCTGGATAAATCACACCTATTCAAATTGGGAAGCTTTAGAGCAGATACGCCAGGAAGCTCGTGCCCTTAAGAAACAGAACAAAGAGTTGAAAGGCAGATTGGCCCTGGTATTTGACTTGGCACAAAAGTTATTGGCTACCAGGAAACCTTCATGCAATTACTCCTTGTTCCTTATGGAACGACTTACATGGTTTCAGATCAAATCAATCATAGACGACAGATCCCATGCAGTTCTACACCCAGCAGACTTTGTCAAAACCTTTGCAGAAGCCTCTGTTAGGGATCAACACCTCTTCTGTGAGGCATATTTTCATAACGAGGCCATCCCCGAGAACAGGCAGTTGAACCTTAATCCTCTTGTCGGGGACATCCAGATCCGAGCATTCACCTCCTTTCTCCACAATCAGATTTTGTGGCAGGATGACTTCCTGGCTGCCAAGCACAATGAAGATAACCGCCTTCTCTGGATAAGACCAGAACCATAGAATGCAGCCACCTTTGTCACAGAATATTATCAGTTCTTAAAGAAACCAGGGATGATTGAACATGTTCGGCAACTACAATCAACAGTGCTTCAGGATTGTCAGCACTTCATCAGATCCACAGAGATTGTTGCCCTCCAGGCAAACAACTTGTTTTGGCAGCAATCCACTCAGAAAAGACAGGAACACAATCCTTTTATCCCTACTAACCTCGAGATAGAAATCTCCAGAGTACCCAACTACATCCAGTGTGTTCAGCAATGTGATGAAAGTTGGATAGGGTACCGGTTTTATTTTCCTATCCTCTGGTTGCCAATAGAGAGATATCAAATCCATTATAAGTTGCCTAAGAAGACAGTAACAGCAGCTTGGCAAAGGTTACAACGGGTCCAAGGGTTTAGAGTGCCAACAGACAGTACCTCCCACAGCTACTGCTTGAGTAACTTGCACGCTCAGAGTCGGTATTCAGACTCTGATTCAGAGTGAAGTTGCCTGAGGACATGCAACATTTTAAGTTGGGGGGGATGTTAGGACCACACAATGTACCTTTTTGCCCATACTTTTTGCCACCTTTACACTCTTGTTCACTCACATATTAACTCATATTATCACTTTATCGTATCTTTCCAAAGGTATACAACGTCTCTTCTCTTTACTATACGTTTAGTCTGTTTTGCATATAAATTTACATCACTCTCGTACTTAACCATTGATTAGAAATGTATAAGTGCTGAAACAGTTCAAACTGCAGATTAGCATTTGAGGCCTGTTGCTGAAACAGCAACTCACAGAAGTTGTTACACAATCCAGGGTCGACAATGCTGAAACACAGAAGCTGTTACACAGTCCAGGATCGACGATGCTGGAACACAGAAGTTGTTACACAGTCCAGGGTCGACGATGCTGAAACACAGAAGTTCTTACACAGTTCAGGGTCGACGATGCTGAAACACAGAAGTTGTTACAGTCCATGGCCGACGATGCTGAAACACAGAAGATGCTACACAGTCTATGGTCAACGATGTTGGAACACAGAGGAAGCTGTTACACAGTCCGCAGTCAACAGCAACGTACACAGATTGACTACAACAGCTGCACCGTGAGCCAAGCACCCCTGAGAAGTGCTGAAACAATCAGAACGCAAATCCCATGGCTGAAACAGCCCGCGATTTGCGATGCCGAAACAACATACAACAGCAGTAACAAGAAAGAGTTGTTACTCCAGCCGTAACGGCAACACCTCACTCAGCACTCGTAATAGCATTCTGTTGCAGGAGCCTAGGATATCCTATTCCGATTTAGAAAGTCGATCTGACTAAGAATAGGACTCAGATATACACCTGTAATTTTTTATCAATTGTATCGAAGGGATTCCCTCTTTAAATAAGGGAAAATCATCATTCGAAGAGGGTTGCAGTTTTTTTTGGTACGAAGAAAGTTTTACAGAGAAGGACGTACTTCATTTTCAGATTGTAAAATGATACATTGATAGATGAATAAAAGACTGTTTTGAGCATCATTTTCTAGCCTCTTCGTTCCAGGGGAATCTTGTGAGAAGGGAGGGCCCACCTTCTTCACAAGATTCACCCGTTAGTTTTATAGTGTGTTAGTGTGATCTCTGTTTATGCCTTGATTAATTTTTGTCTTGCTCAAACACTACTTTAATGGATTTTGCTTTGCTGAAACACTACTGAACTTTGTCTTGTTAAGAGCTCTGTTTTATTGAACGTTACATTGTTTTCATGAAATTCATGCTTGGTTAATTGTTAATCATTTTAATTAGCAATCTTGTGTGGTGAATTTATGAAGTTTGCTAATCAGAGACTGGTGTTGAAGGTTCCTGCTTAAGGGAAGGAATTAGGGTCATGTTCTCTGTTAGAAGTAGTCAGCTTTCAATTATTTTCATGTGTGCTAAACAGAGACAGGTGTTGAAGGTTCCTGCTTAAGGGAAGGAATTAGGATCATGTTCTCTGTTAGAAGTAGTCAGCTTTCAATTATTTTCATGAGTGTGCTAATCAGAGACTGGTGCTGAAGGTTCCTGCTTAAGGGAAGGAATTAGGGTCCTACTCTCTGTTAGAATAGTTAGCTTTCATTGCATTAATGAGTTCATGAAAGTGTGTTAATCAGAAACAAAGTGTTGAAGTTCCTGCTCGGGAATACGGTCATGTTCTCTGGTTACAGAATAGTTGTTCTTTCCTGTTGCAGTTGTTATTTTAATGTAATCCAGGATTCTTTAGATTAATCATCTCTTTAAGCTCTGCAATAAGTAGGTTGTTTTTCTGTAATTCAAGCTAGAACTTCAGTTCATTCAAGGCAAGTGTGATTAATATAGTTTCATTTACTACAACTTTAGGTTGCTTTTGGAATTGAGCATATATAGTGCGTGGTTACCTTTGAAATAAACAGACTTCCATGGGTTGACAATTTATGTAGGATTTGATTGTTTAAATTAATTAAGCAATTATAGTGACCAACAGAGGCAAGGCTAGCCTCTCCTAGGGTGTGACTTGCTCCTCCTATGCTATCAACGACATTCCTAGGCCTCTACAAACTTGCACCAGCCTTACACAGCCCTCCTCCTCCTTTGTACCTGTGCAAGACAAAACAACAAATCACTGAGGCAAATCAACCTTGCTCCATGGTTGGACTAAGGTCACCAAGTATTAGACTGAAATCACCAAGATTCTCCTCCTTATCACTCCACACAATGAAATGTCACAATGACCTCTCTCTTATTTATACAAGTCTTGGGGGTCATTGTCAATGTTTTATCGAAACCTGCACAGGAGATCTAGATAAAGAAAATACAAACAAAGCTTAATAAGAAAGGACAAGAGATTCAATGTGGAAGAATGAGAAAATATATTCACACTACTCCAATGAGATGACCAATGAATGAATGATTGATTGATTGATGATCAATATGATACAATGAATGAGTGGAATACACTCATATATAGGGCAGAACATTCCATAATTAGGAAAAACAATCAAGCAGTTTGCTTTCCTTAGGAATGCATGCATGCATAATAGTGATGGTCTATATAGAAGTCTAAAATAGAACTAGTCAGTTAACTCCCATTGAACTAGTGTGTCGAAAATAGAAATTTCTCCAACACCCCCCTGAACATCACTATGGAGTAAAAGATGAGTCTCGGCTACTAGGCCATATTAGGTACTCATGTACAATGCAACTAATGGACACTAAATAAAAATGAGGAAAGAGGGAAAACCACGTGGGAACAAAACCCTCCCTCAAAAGACAATGCATCAAAAGAAGAAAAGTGCAGATGAGATCCACCATGTGGCAAGTATGCAGTCTCCAAAACCAAGAAAAAATGACAACTCAATGAAGCATGATCTGATGATGACAAATCGTAATCTGCTTTCATGAGTGTGTTGAAGTTGAAATGTTGTAGCTGATACTAGTTGACAACAATCAGATCTCTCCAAACATTAAGGCGCTAGCTTACACCAAGATGGTCGGGCTAGTCAGAGTGCTTCCAAAACATAGAAGAAAACATCGTAAAAGTCATCAAAATAGTGATGAATGGAACTGTAAAGACAACATAATCAATCAAGTCAAGAGCAATGAGAATGGTTCCCATTTATCGTGGATGAAACACATCTGTAAGATGTCCTCAAACAGTTTCTCAAATGTTGCCATGACCAATCATCAAGCCAACCACAAACAATCCTCAGAGTTGGTACCTTTCCAAGATGTTGTTGTATACACCTCTTCATCAATGAGTTGGAAGAAGAGGAACTGGCAAAAGGTTGTGGATACCTGAAAGGAAGACAACGTTGTATCTGATCATGATGTCGAGGATGTCGATATGTGGAGGATGTGGACCCTGAAGCTGTTGTTGAAGAGTCAGATGCTGCCAAAAACTCTGATGTTGGTGTTGAAGAGTCTAATAATGGCAACTCTAATGTTGAAGTTGGTGTCGAAACTGGTTGTGAAAGCTCTAGAGTTGTATCAATAAGAAATGTAGGTGGTGGTTGTTGCAACTCAACAATAGAAGAGTCATCTTGTGTGATGGACTCTTGTAATTGAACAAATTGAGTCTTAATAGCTGGAATATCAAGACAACTTGCTACTAGTGATGAATTCCCAACAAAACCAAGTTTGGTTTTAACTGGTCTCATCACGGGTTGAATGGGATGTACAATCCCATGTCCATTCTTACCAAGGCCACCACCAATGTATCCCATCTTATGCATCAATTTTGAACCAAAACAATGAGTGTGCAACTCAAAAGTTGGTGATGGAAGCTCAGTAGTGTTTAGCAATGCAGAAGCGACATTAGAAGCAAGACACTGTTGCATATTTTTTCTGCAAACAAACAATAATATCTTCCTTCTCTTTTAAATCAACCAAAAAATGCTCATTGAGAAGAGTGAATTTCTCCTCCATCTCATTAATGCGGGTGGTCCAAGTATCAACTTGAGATTCTTGATCCTCCATTAGACTCTTAATGAGTCCAGAATCCCTGAAAAAATAAGTACCCATGTTTTGAAGACAAATATTGGATCTCTCTTGTTCACCTCGAAGTTTGCTAACTTATTTGACAAGTTTAGATTCAAACTCTCAAGGGTCAATAATTGGATATTTTTCCTCCATTACAATATTTCTCTCCCAACTGAGTCTGAGAACCCCTAAAATTTACTCTCAATCTACCACTGAAAAAATGAGAAATCACTGCAGAAAAGGCACTTACAGATGGAATATCGATATCAATTTCAGGAGGTGACTTTTCGGCTTCCTTTCTGAGCAAACGGTGAGGAATTTTGTCAAATGGTTGGAAACCCACTTGCAGAATGGGTCGATTTACTTCTCCAACAGGTCATTTCCTCAGAAAGTTAATATTTTGGGAGAAATCACTGCAAAAAGGAGCACTTTTAAGAGGTGGTCACTCTCTTCCTTAAGAGACAGAGCGACCATACCCTAATAGTCGCCCTCTACTAGTGTATTGGGATCGAATGGTCACCCTCTTATAGTGTCTTGGGGTGCGACCGTTTCTGAATTGAAAAAAAATTGGAAGTTTGAGTGTGATGGTTGCTCCTTTCGACAAGGAGAAGGTGTGACCCTTTCAAATGGTCGTGTTTTTCGACTAAGAGACGGTGCAACCACGATCTGTTACATGGATTTTGCTCATCGAAACTCCGATTTTCCTCATTCTTTGGCTTTTTTGGCTTGCTCCAAGCAGCGTAGCTCTGATACCATGTCAATGTTTCATCGAAACCTACATAGGAGATCTAGCTAAAGAAAATACAAACAAAGCTTATTAAGAAAGGACGAGAGATTCAATATGTAAGAATGACAAAATATATCCACACTACTCCAATGAGCTAACCAATGAATGAATGATTGATTGATTGATGATCAATATGATACAATGAATGAGTGGAATACACCCATATATAGGGAAAAACATTCCATAATTAGGAAAAGCAATCAAGCAGTTAGATTTCCTTAGGAATGCATGCATGCATAATAGTGATAGTCTAAATAGAAAGTCTAAAATAGAACTAGTCAGTTAACTCCCACTGAACTAGTGTGTCGAAAATAGAAATTTCTCCAACAGTCATTAGAGAAGCCCCTCCACAAATCAACACCAATTTAGGCTTTCTCTGTGGGTGTGAAGCCCCGTCACAAACCCATGAAGCCCCAGCTTCATATCAAGGGCATTTTCACCCAGATGAAAGTGTGATGTGGCACCCATGACGATTCTCACATACCCAACTCCTAGGGCATGTGAGAACACATGCACGAAGTTACAAAAATCAGCAATTCCATTGAAGGTTATAAAGCAGGTAGGTTTGCAGATTACTAGGCCTTACATAAATATATGTGGCATTGATTCAAGGAGGGTGAAGGTGTGTGGTCTTATCAAAGACCTAGAAGTGTATTTGTGTGTCTTTCCAAATATTATTATCAAGATGGATGTAGTGATCATTGACGTGCCTGACGCTTGGGGCATGCTCTTATCTAGGAAATGGATTGCAACTCTTGGTGGTTTTCTCAGCATGGGCGTGACTCATGTGCATATCCCTATGGGAGATGGGACAATTGAGATTTTGTATAGCCAACCAGTGGCAGAGAATCATGTAATTGATCTTAATAGCTCGAACTATTGGAGTGATTATGAATATGATGTGACACCTCAAGTCATGGACTATGATCCTTCAGAGTTACCATTTCTTGGAGACGATTGTATTGATACACTATTTCCAAAGATAGAAGAGTATAAGGAGAAACTTGCAAAATACCAGGGAAAGGACCCAGGATCCATCAAGATATCCAAGAAGGATCAAGAACGAGAACAAGCTATCAAAAATATAGTCAAGGCAGATCCTCCCATACAACCTTACATTGAAGATGTGTCGCATTTTGAATTTGATGAAGGAAGTCTAGCATTCATGTGGAATAAAAGGAAGGCAAAGCCAAAATATGACAAGAAAAGTGAAATCCTATGGCTTGGCCCTTACATTGTCAAGAAGAAGTCTGAAAAGGGTACTTATTATTTATTTGCCATGGATGGGAGGAAGATACCATTACCAGTTCATGGGTCTATCCTCTGACCCTACATAGATGAGACTTGATTTCTACGGGCCTTGGGCCCCATGTAAGTAGGTAGGTCATTTGTTTTTATGCATTGCATTTGTGTGTTCATGTCATCATAGGGTAGTTGAATTTGCTTTCATTTTATATGCTTTGCTTTACATATTTCTTTTCTTGCATTTATGCATAGTTGTTGTGATGCATTTGCTTGAATCATTACATGTTAGTTAGAAGTTTTTTGAAAAATGCAAAAGTATTTCTTTTAAGAAATCTTATAGTTGTCAATTTTGAAATTTTGAAGTTTCTCTTATATGAATAAAGGGTGAGTTAGCGACCCCTCAATGCTCTAATATATTGTTTGAGTATGTGTAGGCACGGGTCATACCAGGAGATGTTGAGACTCTCATGTGCTCTACGGCGAGCACATGTCCCCATGTAGGAGCCAGATGTTACCCCCCAGCCTAGGGGTAACTAAGGAGATGATGTCTCAAGGCCCGCTGGTAGAAGACATAGAGTGATGAGAACTAGATGACCAGTTGAGCCCACATTGAGCAGACAGAGCCCCTCCTCTCCACCACACATCACCATTCATCATCAACAGCATAGTCACGTCTGCCACACCAACCTGGCTCAGAAAGGACAACAGATCTTGCTTCATGAGGTAACAAGTTTGGTCTCGTGGTAAGTGTCACTTTAATAATTGAAGCATTTGAGCATGTCGCAAAGAGTCATTTCTTGATTATGGAATGTTTATTTGGAAATTATACCTTTTGCCTTATTTCACCTTGGTGGCTGACATGGTTTCCTAGTAAGTGGTTCACCCTCGAGAAAAGGGTTGTTACTAGGGGGTCTCCTTGAAGAGTCATCGTACCATTCTCGCTCATACTTACCAATTTCCACACCTCTTCCCCTTTGTTTCCTCACATTTTGGGTTTTCATGCTTACTGACCCCAAGAAGGGCTCGTACCTCATTTCATGGAAAGAAGGGGCTAAAGGCTCAGAGGTGTTTTATCTAGCATTGTAAAGTCAAAATCCATAATCTATCCTTCTTGATGATCGCCCTAAGGTCCTAAGAGCAATAAAACACTTCTCCATAGAAATGAAGGATCTTTTAAAAAAGAAAATGAATAAGAATGTCTCGCTTGATGGGGGAATGCATTGCGGTGTCCTTCAATTTCCAGTGCATATGGCACTCAATGTGTTTTAACTTCAAGTGGCATTTCGGTGCTCCTTGTCTTTCCTTGCACATAGCACTCAATGTTACAACCATAAAAAATGAAAGGCAAATAAAGGGCTTGGAAAAATGTTGCATTTGCAAACGAGGGGATGCAGGACGCCCTCCACAAAGGCACCCATAAATGAGACAATATGATCCCTTGATATGTGAGGAACCCCATGCCCAAAAGTCATACCTCTCATCCACCTCATATTCACTACATGGCCTAGAGAGGGTATTCTTGGGAAACACTCCTTGACTTGGGGATTGGCCTACCCAATAGGGCACCATGATAACCCTCTCATACCTATATTTGGCAAAGTTTATAAGGTCTTTGAGCATTTGTTTAGTTCGAAAAGGGGGGATTTAATGCACATGTTTGGGTGGTTCTTTTATTAAATGTGGCTTACTTAGCATGATACATGTCACTTGTGGACCCTCGGAGGGTGTATTTGTTTGTATTTGCAGGACCTTGTCTAGTGGAAGACATTCATGAAGGGGCTAAGCCACTTGGACCTTCATAGGGGATTGAAAGTCCATAGGGTGGATGATGTACCCCACTCATTAGAATCCTAAGATGATGAACATTACACCTTGAGAGACGTCCCTAGCACATGATGAAGACCCGAAACCATGAAGAAAGGGTGATGTCACCTTCTTATGCCCTAACGTCCCTCTTGGAGAGCTTGACATCACACATTTGGGAGTACGTTTGGCCTTTTATATGCACTTGGTGGTGTTGTGGGCTTGAAGCCCCATCATCTTGCTTGATATGGGGATGACGTGGTACCTTCCTAGCTTGACGTCCTAGCCTTTGGAGGCTTGTCTTCACACGCACCACCTTAGAGAGGAGTTTTAGGGGGTTTATGTCCCATTATTTTGCTATTTTTGGTTATTTTATAGCATGTGGGCAAAAGAACAAATCAATTTGCTAATTAGGCATTGTAACTTAGGCTTTAGGCCTAAAATTATGGATTTAATTGTAAAGTGGACAAACATGACTTGGGTTTTTCTCATATAAATATGAGGCAAGTCATTTTCATTTTCATGATATCTCATCACTTGCTAATGATACTCTTGGACTGAAATTTTGGCCCTCTTTGGCAATTCGCTATCCTTCTTTTCTTGTCATTATGAATGATACACTTATTTATTGGATGAATAAAGGCTAATGACTTCTCATGGATGCTTCTCATTGGAAAATCGTTGGAATTTATTTGATAGTAAGGGTTTTGCATGCTATCTCTTGGATTGGGTAAGGAATTTTCTGCAATCTTGTGTATTTTTCTTCTTGAATTCAAGGTCATACTATCAAACCCTAGGAGGACTACAAAGGGATACACCCTCCATCAAAGATCTTTTTTCTATTGTCATTGAAAGGGCCTCAAAAAATTGCTATAAGGAGTAAGAAGGTTTACATCGTTGTGGCAAAACTTTGCTAGGGTTGATATTCTCTAGGGAGTAAGAGGGTTTAAACCCCTAGAAGATTATCAAACCCTAGCTCAACTTGGATTCCTAAGCTAGACAATTTGGAGATATTGTGTCTTCTTTAGCTTTATAAGGGTTTAAATCTCAAAGAAACAGTTTATTCAACTTGTTGGCTATGTTGTTGTCCAATCAAGAGACTCCATTAACCCAATAGACAAGGTAGTAATTGCATTGGAGATTGTAAAATCTTGCATCGAAAAACGTGAAAGATTGGGGTTTGAAATTTCTAATGTTGGGATTTGAGTCTACATGTTATTGAACTCTCGTGTATGCTAAAGGTCCCTTGATTAGCTAAGTGATTGTGTTGTTGTACTTAAATTTATGCTACAACCTAATGGGCTGCTACATTTCAATGTTATCTCTTGTTTCATTCAAAATTTAACCGTGGAAATCATTGTTTAACTATTGGAACTAAAAGTGTTTATCTAGAGCTTCAATTTGAGCCATTTATTTGTTGATTTATGTGGTTAAATATTGTTGTTGTAGCAAAAGTCTGCTACAGCCATAGGTCTGTCACAAAAACTTTTTGATAACACTCATTAACAGCCCTCATTTCTCATCAAAGTCTTGGTCTAAACATTGGAACATTGGGTACTAATTACAAGCTTTATTTCCAATATCACAAACTTGATTTTGATGGTTTAATTTGCAGTTGTTATAACTTGGTCATTGTTGATATATAATTGTTTACTGCTACAATTTTGGGACAACAAGCATAATTTGTTGTTTCCCTCTTGTTCTAGGGTTCATTTCATCATATATTGTCTAGGTTTTGGTTTTCTAACATGTGTCTTGCAGGTATTCTTCATTGACAACTTTTCCTTGACCGATACTCAACCTCCATCAAGCCCTTAGAACCTTTCATTGTGACCTATAAGGGTGCTCCATTCTTTTCCTTGGCTTCTCCTTTGCAATCCCCCTAGGGTCACCCGAGAAGCCTCCCTTGTGTGGGATTTGTCCTTCACTAAAACGAGGGGGGTATCTATTAAGGTGACAATGATAGGTGTTCTCGACTGTGTCACGCACTTGTGGTTTGGATTGGGATTTTCCCTAACTATAAATCGTGTGATAACGTATTTAAATTAATAAATGAATAATTCCAACTATATACAAGTTAAAAAATAAACACATAATTAACAATTAATCACTAGGAGCATGGGCTACAAAAATTCCACCATTTTTTCATAACCATTCCTCAAAGTGTACTTTGATTCTTTGCTAGTGAGCTCACAACTATGACTGTTTTGTTAAAGTTTATGCTATTATTAGGTTACTTTCAATTTACTAGATAACAATAGCAAAGACAGGATCACTGAGAGAAACACAATCACAAGAGTACACAAGCATTTATCCTGGGAAACCCTCAAGGGGAAGAAAACCCAGCAAAACTTCCTTAATATAGATAGCCAATACAATGCCAAGATAATGAACCAGACAACAGAGAATATCCAACACTGAGCAACACACCTCTCTCTCTTCCTTCTTCCGGCAACCGGCAACTGCAGCTTCCTTCAAAACTTGCGCACTAGATGAGTGAGCTGAGTGTGTGTCTAAATGAGGTGATGGCCTCTATTATTTATACAATTATGGCACATGTGGAAGTGTCTCTTCACTGGCAGGGCCGACTTCTTCTTCTAGGTGGTTATAACCACCTTTAATATATTTTGGGGCCTCTTTAATATATTTTAGGGTCGACTTCTTATTTAGCCTATTACAATTAGAGTTTGATCAATCCGCAAAAGGGAATTTGGTCAATTACAATGACCGGCATGATCAATCCACAAAAGGGGATTGATCTAATCAATAATAAATATATTTTATCTTTATCCACAAAAGGCGATAAGAATATTCTGTGCAGTTACACAATATTTTAACACTCCCTCTTAACAAGAAGGATATTCTTTATCTTTTGACAGGTCACCGGATGTCAACATCAACTAGGTAGCGACATCCACTGGAGAGCATCATCAACTGGGCAACATCATCAACTGGGCAACATAGGCATCAATATCTTCCACTTGGTCGTCTGGCATCATGATCATTGACTGGCATATCTATAAATAATCGAAAGTTTTGTTCTCTTTATCTTCGCGTGGAAGATATTCTTTCCTTCTTTTGTCTTCACGCAGAAGATACTTCTTTCTTATCTTCACACAAAAGATATCTTATCTTCACACAGAAGATGTCCTATGAGTTTTGCCGTTCCTTTTATGTTCTCCCTTCTCTTGTAGTCATCTATCTCACCCATCCACTGGGGAGGACTACTACCATAGCTTCACTCCTAGTCATCCCACATGAACTAGAGAAGTTAAGATGCTAGCCTGGGCAAGACTAGACTCCCTTTC
>ML843825.1:2362-12945 GCA_009831015.1 Picea engelmannii | reverse complement strand
TCTCTACGAAGGTCTACCTGTGGGATTGCTCATTCCTTCTCTACGAAGGTCTCTTCCTTCTCTACGAAGGTCTAGCTATGGGATCTAAAAGAATCTCTTATGGTCCAAAATCTTTCAATGGTATAATACCATGCTACCCATCTTCTGGGCACCATCCATCTACTGGATAGCTTTCATCTTGATCAAAATATCTGGGCACCATCCATCTGCTTTTCTAACTGCATCTAATCATGATCCTTCATTTCGAACTCGGAGACATGGCTCCCTCTTGCACCAAGCTAATAGCTTCTAGTCATCATCCTTGAAGTTTTCTTCTGTAATATCCTGGGTGCCTTCTTGAGTTCGAATATTTATTTCTTTATGTCTTCATATTGGATCAACCTGCTCCCTCTGCATCTATAAGAACAGTATTGGAGCAACTTGTAGTTACCTGCATCTCATCCACTATATCTGAGTATCCATCTCTTTCTTCATCTTGAATATTTTTGTTCTGCATCTTTAGGAGCCTCCTGCTCCTATATGAATATCGGATATTGTCTGGTCTTCACTGACTGTCACCATATCATACGTCCTTGTCGTGTTGTCTAACTTCTGCAATTCACGACATAAGTTCTTTCTTCCGAGACTTGTAAACTTACTTACAGTATGCTTTCTTTGTCACTCTCATGAGTGATCATACATGAAATAAATATTTTATCTCTTTCTTCATCCTCTTCTTTGATACTTCCTTCATAAGTCTACATAGACACTGAAGTAAAACGAGATTAATTAACATTCTCACAAAAATCTAACTTGTAATGATAAAGTATTGAAGTAAACAAGATATTAGAAATAAACATGAATACGTATCTTTTGTTTTTGTGTGGGGAGGCTCCACGGACTCCACCATTTGCTATCTTTCTTCAAATCAACTATCTTCAACTTAAAGTGCATAATCCTTAATTTATGCTAAAGCTTTCTTTGAGGGAGGAGATTCCTCTTCCTCTGCCACATGTGTTTGATGCTTTCTTTTCCCTTTTCCTTGAGGACAGTCATAGGAAAAGTATCCCAACTTTTGACAATTGTAGCATCTGAACTTTGAAACATCTTTCTTCTTGTCTAGAACTCTTACGAAGTTAGCTTCTTTATTGTTCCTTCTGAAGGAACTTCTTTTGTTCTTTTGAACTGTAAGAGCTTCCTCTTCGTCAACAATTAATCTCTTGTGTCGGTCTGCAAGTCTAGATTCTTCGTGTGTGCAATCTGCCCATAACTTATCAATCTTGGGTAACTTGCTTCTCGCACACACTCCTTGTACAAAAGGAATCCAAAATGTTGGAAACCCATTTAGGGTTGTGGTTACAAGCTCCTTGTCACTAATGACATCTCCAATAGTTGCAAGCTAATCTCTGATCTGAGAAACTCTCATAAGGTAGGATGTGACAGATTCTGAGTTGTCCATCTTCATATTACGAAGATGATCTCTTAAGGTAAGATTCCGGCTAATGTCTTTGCTTTCATATAACTTGATGAGTGCTTCATACATTTGCCTTGTTGTCTGTAGTTCGGATATATGAGGGATCAAGTGATCCTTCACTGAATCTGACACAATTCTCTTTGCTTTCTTCATCTGGTTCTGGTACACCCGCTGTAACATGTTCTAGGAGATCATTCTCGTCTAGAATCATCTGCAACCTATGCTTCCAAGATTTGAAGTTTCTAGATCCTTCCAGCATGTCTTCTACCCTCACGTTGGTAGCCATTCTTTCTTGCAGTAGAAACCCTAGCCCTTCAGGCTATAGAAATAATAAAAAAATCAAATTTCTTGGATCCGAAAACTGAACTCACCAAAAGATGTGCTAGACTGAGGCGAGTATGTTGGTACAGTCAGATTTCTGAAAATCCAAATTTTACCCCTTCAAACTTGATCTGCAGATTTCTACACTGGTGCTTCTGGTACTTCTGGTACTTCTAGTATTTCTGGTACTCTGGTTTTCGGGTACTTCTGGTATTCTGGTACTTCTGGTACTTCTAGTACTTTGTGAAAACTAGGGTTTCACTTTCCGGGAGATCTAGCCACTGAAAATGTGCACTGAAGATGCCAAAATGTTCCTTGAGGTAGGGTGCACCTTTCTAGATGGATTTGGGGCTAAAAACCTTCTTCAATAAAAAGCCATAATTTTCATGTACGACAATAGTGACGTTTTTATTTTTCCTGTGAAAGATGCTCTCTTCAGCTTAGCTCTGAAACCATGTTAAAGTTTCTGCTATTATTAGGTTACTTTCAATTTACTAGATAACAATAGCAAAGACAGGATCACTGAGAGAAACACAATCACAAGAGTACACAAGCATTTATCCTGGGAAACCCTCAAGGGGAAGAAAACCCAGCAAAACTTCCTTAATATAGATAGCCAATACAATGCCAAGATAATGAACCAGACAACAGAGAATATCCAACACTGAGCAACACGCCTCTCTCTCTTCCTTCTTTCAACAATCGGCAACTTCAGCTTCCTTCAAAACTTGTGCACTAGATGAGTGAGTTGAGTGTGTGTCTAAATGAGGCGTTGGCCTCTCTTATTTATACAATTATGGCACGTGTGGAAGTGTCTCTTCACTGGCAGGGCCGACTTCTTCTTCTGGGTGGTTATAACCACCTTTAATAGATTCTGGGGCCTCTTTAATATATTTTGGGGTCGACTTCTTATTTAGCCTATTACAATTAGGGTTTGACCAATCCGCAAAAAGGGATTTGGTCAATTACAATGACCGACATGATCAATCAACAAAAGGGGATTGATCTAATCAATAATAAATATATTTTATCTTTATCCACAAAAGGGGATAAGATTATTCTTTGCAGTTACACAATATTTTAACATGTTTAACTATATGCAATAATGGAAAACCATATTTAATAATTAGTCATATAATCTAGTATATTAACATAATAAATAAGATTATATTGATAAACTTACCAAGTGCCATCTAATCGAGGACCTCCTAGCTTGACTAGAAGAATGTGTCAATATTAATATCTTTGTGTCTATTCATGTTTGTACATAAGATAAGATTAGTTAAGTTTATCAATGTTCGACAAATGACCACAAATGTAGGTCAATGGTACTAAAAGATTACATTAGAGAAAAATAACAAGTTAAAAGCATATCAAAATAAATAACTACGAGCATATTGAAATCAATAACAACACGTTGATTTTTCCCCTCAACCCAACACCCGACAGCTAATTCCAAATAAATCACTTATTGAATAAAAGCACAACTGAGTAATCAACAAACATTACAGTGGAAGCATAAATAAGGAAACCAAAATCTCCTAGACAAGACACAAATATTTTAAGGTAGAAACCCATGGAAAACCCCCAGAGGAAAAACCAATAATTAGATGTTTTTATTATGGTCAAATCAGGGCTCCCATAAAAGGGATATTGGCCCACTGAGAGAAATACAACTACAGACAAACCTAAAAAAGTTTGTACTATTGTACGGCCCTGGAACAACACACTTTTCTAGGTATACGTGCATTTCCTTCAGCTCACCCGTGTATATGTGCCTGCCTCCACCGGTGTCTGCATACACGTATGAAAATACTATATGAAAAACTTTGTACGACGCTACCCTTTACTCTAGCTTCAATCAGTTGAAACCCACTTGCAGTTGCCTCTGCTCTCTCTACTCCTTGACTTGTATGATCTCTAGATAGAATTCCTTCTCCACCTATCCAAGATCTCTCCTTTAATCACAGTGCTTCGTGATCCAACCCTCTCTACATCAACACTTAGATGAAATACTCTTCACCCAATGAATGAGATCTCCTCACTCATACAATGTAAGCAAAAGTCATTTTCTATCTTTGTGTAAAAGTCCCACCTTGGTCTCTCACCAAAAGTATATTCTCCTTTACCCTAGCCTTGCATTTATAAGATTGAGTTATGATCTAACCCTAATCTCCAAAGTGATTGACAGCTGAGATTACTTCTCACCTCACTTGAGATCAATGGCTAAGATTAAATACTAATTACTTTTAGCATTTCCTTAAATAACTCAACTCACTAATAAAAAAAAATTACTTTAATTAAAGTAAAGTCTCCCACTTAAAACACTTTGGACAACTTCCACATGCTAGACACCAAGCCAATGTGGAAGTACATGTCCAATGCTACATGCATCAATACTACAAACATAAATTATTTATTACATTTATGAATTTTTTTGTGGTTTCCAAGGTCCATTCCTTGTGCCTCCTTCTCATTGACAATCCTCTTAGCCTCCAAGAAATCCTTAAGGATTTTTTTAAATATGGTTTTATCAACATTCGATGGTCTATTTTTTGTTTTTCTAACATACTTAGCGAACTTACCAATGCACTCATTGAATTTGTTCAAAACCACAAAAAATGAAATCACCTACGAAATTCAACGATGATACATAATGAAATATAAAAAGTAAAGGACTAGAAATTGTTAAATTATGAGCTTGATTTTCTTATGTGGATTATTTATTTATTTTCTTCAACACTTTGATTCAAGCTTAATGCATTTCAACAATCTAGAATCATAACTAAATAGCAATAATCATGTAGATATGTAAGCATGCACATCAACAACACATATACCCTGGGGAAACCCTGTACAGGGAGAAAAACCTCAGCAAACAATATTCCTTTATTGCATTAATAATGTAAGATAACTTACAAATATCCACCATAAATACTCTGCTCTTAAAGAGCTTGCCAAGTTGACTCTAACCTTGTTGATATAGATGTATCTGAGTTGTTTTCAAAGACTGAGATATATCAGCTTTGATATGGATTCTTGAAGTTGCCCCTAATTGACTGATATGTGCCTCTGGTATGTTGCCTCTAAATGTTGATCTACAGCACTGATATGCGCCTCTATTGTGTTGATATACACCTATGATATGTTGCATATGTATGTTGATCTACAACACTAATATACGCCTCTATTGTGTTGCCTCTATATGTTGATATACAGCACTGATATGTTGCCTCTGTATGTTGTCTCTACAGCGTTGTTTACTGCCTCTATATGCACCTCTACAACACTAGTGTGTTGCCTCTATATGTGCCTCTATAGCACTGATATGTTGCCTCTATATGTGCCTCTACAACACTGATATGCTTCCTCTATATGCGCCTCTACAGCACCAGTATGTTGCCTCTATATGCTTCACCCTTAACCTGCATATATAACACTGTAGAAGAGAGGGATCAACCTCTTCTTATAAAGGAGTGAAGAGGAGAAGTAGATGGCTCGAATTAGGAACTTGTTTGAATGCTTAACATAACTCAACTTCACACTTTAGTTCGAAAATAGAACTAGACATGAGACTTCAGTTACAACTCACCCTTGGCTTGGCATGCATGCGTACTAACTTAGCATGCGCATGTCATGCATGCAACATGCAACTAGACATGCATGCAGTGCATGTCATGCATGCAACATGCGACAACTTGACAACATAGTCTTTGAGTTCTACAACTCGACTCTTTACCAGGCAATTCAAATTTCTCTTCACGGCGGATAATGTTACACGTGCCAACGCACTAGATTAATACATTTATATTGTTTGCAATATTAGGAATATCGTTAGTTTCTAGCTCATAGGAATTTATATTCAACCTAACTTTTGTTAGATGCCTTGACTTTTGCTCATGGCTCACAAGGCTTGACTAGGCTCACAGAGGTTGTACGCTCCCCCTGACTTTTGCACTAGTCTATCTATGCTCACAGAAGTTGTACATTCCCCTTGACTTTTGCACTAGATTGTCTATGCTCACAGAGGTTGTACGTTCCCCTGACTTTTGCATTAGACTTACATAGCATCTCGTTCGTCCTGACTTTTGGTTTGACTCAGAGAGGTTATACGTTCTCCCTGGCTTTTGTCAATACCTCACAAGACTAGTTGATTCTCTAAATCTCCCCGGGTAGCCTCAGGGTGGCCCATATGGCCTCTCATTGGAGAATGATTGTCGATGCTGCCAAATTTAACACTCCCTCTCAACGAGGGAGTCATTCTCAGCCACACCAAGCTTGCCTCCTAGTTGCATAAACTGTCTCGAGGTCAGAGGCTTGGTCAGGATATCAGCTACCTGCTCGCTCGTGGCTACGTACTGTAACTTTACACTTTTTTTCTAGACCAAGTCTCGGATGTAGTGGTACTTCATGTCAATATGTTTTGACCTGTCGTGAAATACCGGGTTCTCTGTCAGTTTTATGCAACTTTGATTATCATAGTGAACCACCGTCATCTCGAGCTTGTCGCCAAGCAACCCAGAAACCAATTTTCTGAGCCATATTGCTTCCTTGCTAGCATCACTTGCTGCAATGTACTCAGCCTCTGATGTACTATGTGCAATGGACCCCTATTTCCTGCTTGACAAAGATATCATAGCAGATCCTAAATTGAAACAATATCCGGAAGTACTCTTACGATCCATTGGGCTTCCTACCCAATCAGTGTCTGCATACCCATGCAGAAATAAAGCACCACTAGATGTATATCTCAGACCATAGGTAATGGTACATCTGAGATATCTCAATATGTGCTTTGCTACCACCCAGTGTCTATGTCTTGGTTCAGTCATGAGCTGGCTCAGTGCAATCACTACATAGCATATATCTGGCCTAGTGTGGATCATGTACATCAATGATCCAATCAATTGCCTATACATGGTGGGATCCACCAAACCTGAACCTGTATCAGAATCATGCAGCTTCCTCAGGTTAGTAACCATCGAAGCAGATATGGATTTGCAATCCATCATACCAAACCTCTTTAGTACATCCACTATGTATTTTCCTTGTGCCAGAAATATCTCTCCCTGTCTTTGCCACACTGCCAATCCTAGGAAGTAATGCATCAAGACTAAGTCTTTCATCTCGAATTCTGAGGTTAACTCCCTCTTACACCAAGCTATTAGCCCTTTATCTCATGTTAGAAAGAGATCATCAACATACGAAATTAGTATAACAGGTTGATTCCCTCTTACCTTGAAGTACAGATTCGCATCAGCATCACTTTTCTGAAAGCCCGAGCTTTTAAGAAAGCCATCAATCTTGTCATACTAAACTATGGGAGCCTACTTAAGACCATACAAGGCTTTCCTTAGCTTGCATACATGAGTGCCTTTGTTATGCAGTACAAAACCATCTGGTTGTTCCACAAAGACCTCATGTTCAATCTTTCCATTCAAGAATGTTGGTTTTACATCCATCTGATGTAGCTTCCAACCAAGAACTGAAGCTAATGCAATAATAGTTCGAATGGAGGTATACCTGGCTACAGGTGAAAAAGTCTCTTTCTAGTCGATTCCTTCTTTCTGAGTGAAGCCTCTGGCTACAAATCTTGCTTTGAACTTTTCCACACTCCCATCAGCTACATGTTTAATCTTATAGATCCATTTGGAAGACACCATTGATTTGTCCTTTGGCCTCAGCACAATGTCCCAGACATTGTTCTTTAGAATTGACTTGTACTCCTCAAGCATGGCATCCTTCCATACTTGTAATTTATATGCGTCTTCAAATGAAGAAGGTTCGGCATCACTAATGTTGTTCATCAGTGCAACATAGATTCCAAACCTATGAGGTCTCTTACTTTCCCTGAAAGTTCCTTTGGGATCAGTTATCTTTTATGCTTCCTGCATTGTTTCTTTAAGCCACCCTGGATTCCTTTTCGTTGGAGTTTCTTCAAGAGTTCTTTCTAACTCTTCAACAGGTTCTAGGGGCTCATTACTTGGCCCTTCATAAGGTTCCTCCCTCTGATCATCTGACTCTTCATTTTCAGAAGAGGATGAAGTTGGCTAAACTGCTTCTGATTCATGTTGAAGCTCTCTAGATTTCTTGAATGCGGCTTCCTCATGGAAAGTCACATCTCTGCTTACCTATATATGTCTCTGACCTAGTACATATATCATGTAAGCCTTGGAGTTCCCAATGTACCCCATAAAAACCCCTTTCTTGCTTGAGGGTTACATCTTTGTCATATTTTCCTTAGGGACATGAATATACAATGGACACCCAAATATCCTTAGATGCCCTACTTCAGGTTTGATCCCTAAGAAGACCCCTTCAGGAGTCTTGTCCTTCAAGATAGCATGTGGACACCTGTTCTAAATATAAACGACAGTGGAGGTAGCTTCTTCCCATAAAGAATTTGGCAGATCCTGATCAAACATCATTGCTTTCGTTGCCTCACAAATTGTCCTGTTTTTCCTCTCAGCAGCTCCATTTTGTTGAGGGTTATATGGCACGGTCAACTGTCTCTTGATTCATGTTGACATGCATAAATCCTCAAACTGGCGAGATTCAAACTCTCCTCCATTGTTTGTTCTAAGGGTTTTGATGTGTTTCCATGTCTTCTTTTCAATAAAGGCTTTATACTCTTTGAATTTATCAAATGTGTCACTTTTTAGATTTAAGGAAATATATCCAACATTTTCTTGAGTAATCATCAATAAAAATGACAGAATACAAACAACCACCAAGTGAGGGAGATGACATGGGACCACATACATTAGAATGAACCAAATCTAAGATGCCATGAGCTTTGTTGTCACTATTAGGAAATGTTTTCTTTATATTTTTACCTAGCATGCATCCTTTACAAATTTCATTTTTACTAAGGGAAATAGAGGGCATGCCACATACCATGTTTTGTAGATCTGGAAGTGCTTTGTAATGAAGATGTCCAAGTCTTCTGTGCCACAATTCGTTGGAGCTAGTCGCATCATGAGCCAATGTTTGAACTGGTTGTCCTGTCACGACGTACAGTCCTCCTCTGCGTATCCCAATGGGTTTTGTTGTACTCAAATGGCTACCTTTAGCCCACAGTAGTGCCTTTATGTCCTTGAAGATCACCCAACATCCCTTGTCCTCAAGGGTTGCAACTAATAGAAGATTATTCTTGAGCCCTGGAACATATAATACTTCATAAACATGAAGCCTAGGCCCAGATTCCAAACTGGAAGAGATAGAGCCTACTCCCTCTGTCTTGTAACATTTGTCATCCCCAAGCCCAACTTGCTCTGCAAAAGATTTTGTCTTGAAATCTGATAGGATCTTCTTGTACCATGTCATATGCTTTGATGCACCACTATCTACTAACCAAGTTTTCGGCCATGTGATAACTGTACTAGATAAAGCAGAAACCAAGTAATATTCTTTTCTATTTCCTTTCTCATTAGAAGGACTTTTCTTTTTTCTTTTGGATTCATCATCCTCAATAGTTGAGGCATGATGTTTCCCTTTCCTTGGATATTTCTTCCTATACCAACAGTCTTTAGCAAAATGACCCAACTTATTGCAACTAAAGCATTTAATCTTAGATGTATCAGTATTTTTTCCTTTGAACATACCTTTGGTGTTTGACTTCCTTTGAGAGCCTTTCTGGAAGGTGACTTTCTTCTTTCCCTTGAATCTTGATGCTAATGTTGAATGCTCTTCTTTGTTTGGCTCACTCATGGTAGTAGTGTGACTCTCCTCCTGGAGGCAATCACACCATAACCTCTCAAACATGGGTTGAATATCTCTCTCATTTACACTTGATAAGAAGGTCTCCCATGAAAAAGGAAGACCATCAAATATGGTGTGCACTAAGTCATCATCATCCAATGTGACCCCTGTGACCAAAAGTTGATCTCTGATCTGGGCTATCCTGGAACAGAAAGATGCTATTGATTCACCTTTCTCCATCTTCAAATACTTAAGCTTGTGCTTAAGTGTCCTTTTATGACTTGGAGTATGTTTATCATGTAGATTCACCAAGGTATCCATCAAGTCCTTGGTTGTCATTAACGAAGTCATCGTTGGCATTATACTGTATTTGAGTAAGTCAAAGATTATTCGCTTGGCCTTTGCTTGACTCTTCCTGAAAGTCGTTCTTCTTGCATTAGTAGTGGGTTCCTCCACCACTGTGGTCACATACTATTCAAGATCATGCTCCTACAAATATTTGTTATCCGAAGCTTCCACACATTGAAGTTGGCATCTCCTTCGAGCATATCCTCAGCCTTGACTGAAATGGACCTCACACTTGAAACTTATTCAAGATTGATTGGATCTGTGTGTACATGTTGTTGCACTTCAACAAGCTTAACACGCCCTAAGCTCTGATACCATGTTAAATTATGAGCTTGATTTTCTTATGCGGATTATTTCTTTATTTTCTTCAACACTTTGATTCCAGCTTAATACATTTCAATACAGAATCATAACTAAATAGCAATAATCATGTAGATATGTAAGAATGCACATCAACAACTCATATACCTTGGGGAAATCGTGTACAAGGAGAAAAACCCCAGCAAACGATATTCCTTTATTGCATTAATAATGTAAGATCACTTACAAATATCCACCATGAATACTCTGCTCTTGAAGAGCTTGCCAAGTTGACTCTGACCTTACAGAGAACTAAGAGTGCAAGATACCAGATATATAAAATATGCAGAACAGAAACGAAATGCTAGAAATGACAGAATAACAGTAAAATATCCAACATAATCTTCACAATACACAGAAATGATATACGAAATAGCAACAGAAATAGCACTTTGAATCA
>ML843824.1:16434-38243 GCA_009831015.1 Picea engelmannii | reverse complement strand
TATCCATGACTAAATGCATCTACAACATTATAAAAGAACATAATGCAACCATAAAATCATCTACAACAATCCATAAAAATCATTCTCAAGCACAGGGTAAAAACACAACTATAAAACTCATAAGAGACTCGAAAAATAATAAATACTTATCTTTCTAAAACATTTTTGCAACCAACTGCTTGGGAATGACGTTCCACCCAACCATCGACTTGTTGTTCCAAATCTCAACAACAAGTCACCCTCGAGTTGGGGCTAGGGATCCACAAGAGAAGAGTGTCTCTAACAGTCCACTCACAACTCTAAATTCACAACCCATTGGTATTCTCCTACAACTATCCCAAATTTTCTCCAGCTCTCTTCCTCTTAACCTACCCAACCCAAGGAATGTATCCCTTCACTACTCTCAGTCCATGGGATGTCCCATTTGTTTATCAGGGTCTCTTTGACATAGGTAACCAAGAATCTCTTTGCTGGGAATTCAAAGGAAACTCACTGCTAGGAAAACCTACCAGGAAAAACAACAACAACACTTGCTATTACAGTGCAACTCTCCCAGTAGGTCACTCTTTAGGCTTGACAACCTAGCTCTTCAATCTTCAGCTCCAAAACGCTCCAATAATGCTCCAACATGCTCCAAAATTCACCCAACCTTCTTGGTCTAGTTCCGATGCTTTTTTCCCTTGCTCTCCCCTTGTTGTTCATGCAAAATTGAATGTGAAAAATTGTCTATTCTTCCCCATACAAATTTTCATCTATTTCCCCAAGATATTTGACTTCTTACTCTGCCCAATGTTGATTGTACTATAGCCCTATGCTTTCAATAACTATGGATGTCACTTCTACACCCACCCTTGGCAGATATTTAATGATTGGGCTCCCATACACTCAACCAAAAAATAGACGTTATTCCCAATGATAATAAAATTCATAAATCTAGGTTTGGATTAATACTCATAATTAATTTTCTCCCGGGACCCCTCTTAGACACACCTAAACATTTCCCTCTCTTGTGGATAAATTAGCTCCCGTCTCTTTCCATATTCCCAACAACTGATATCACATTATATTTATTAAAATCAGAAATACAATTCACATATTACATTGCTTGGCCATAACCATATTCATATCTACATTATGCATAAATTAAAATGAGGATTATAGTGGGAGTGTTACATTCCCCTTCCCCTACAATTGTACATTGTCCTCAATGCACCACACCATGCCAAAATACATATATAAATTTACATCACAATACTTTAGAAAATAAAACAAAATTCTACAATCTTTACCCTCCAACAACAATCCCAACCATAATCTCTTGTTCCTTTCAACCTGCTGACCCAAGGAATGCACCATTCATTTATCAATAATAACCCAAGGAATGTACCATTCGTTTATTGAGATTAACCCAAGGAATGAATCACTATTTTATCAGGGCTACCAACATAATTGGATAGGATTATGAGATGTGGTTATAGAACTCTAGCTGCTCAAAATGGAGTCTCGCATTTTATCTTTCATTTTCCTCAAAATTGACAAAAAATTGCGGGTATTCCTCCGGCATAGTTATCTACATATGCATAAATTAAAATGAGGATTATAGTGAGGATTTTACATTCCCCCTCCCCTACAATTGTGCTTCATCCTCAATGCACCACACCTTGCCAAAATACATATATGTATTTACATTACAATATTTTAGAAAATAAAACAAAATTCTACAATCTTTACCCTCCAACAATAGTCCCAACCATAATCTCTTGTTCCTCTCAACTTGCTGACCCAAGGAATGTACCATTCGTTTATCGAGATTAACCCAAGGAATGTGCCATTATTTTATTAGGGTCGCCAACACAATTGGATAGGATTCTGAGATGTAGTTATGGAACTCTAGCTGCTCAAAATGGAGTCTTGCATTTTATCTTTCATTTTTCTCAAAATTCACAAAAAACTGCGGGTATTCCTCCATAGTTTCTTTATGCTCCCATGTTGCATCTTTAGGACTGTAGCAGGTCCATTGAACCTTTACTAGCCCTATGGATTTGTTCTTGAACACTTTGAATTTTCGGTCCAGGTTGCATACTGGTTCCACTCGAAAATCCCTTTTGTTTTTCACCTAGATCACAGTCCAATCAATTATGTGTTGAGGGTCAGGCACATATTTCTTTAATAATGATAGATGAAAAACATTATGCACTCTCATGGATGCAGGCAATGCTAGCATGTATGCAACTGGACCTATATTTTCTAGTATTTCAAAAGGTCCACAATATATTGCTATCGACTTTGGGCAGCAACCCAATCTTATCGAACTTCTCTTCACTTTCACTTTGAGCCACTTTAAAACATATTTTTATCTGCATAACTTTTATGTCTATCTTGGCCAACCTTTAAATTATGCCTAATCTTTACCATATGTTCTTCCATTTCTTTTAACAATTCTGGCCCAATGATAGCTTTGTCTGCTGGTTTATCCCAACTCAGTGGTGTGTTAAATTTCCTGCCATATAAAGCTTCAAATGGGCTCATTTTTAATGAGGCTTGATACCCATTATTGTATGCAAATTCCACTAAGTGGATATAGTCTTTCCACTTTGATGGCTGGTTCATCACATACATTTTGAGCATGTCTTCAATGATTATGTTAGTCCTCTTTGTTTGTCCATTTGACTTTGAGTGATAAGTTGCGGTGATATTTAAATTTGTCCCAAAACGTTTGAACAAAATTTTTCAAAAATTAGATGTAAATTTTGGATCTTCGTTTGAAATAGTTGCCTTAGGCACTCTATGTATCCTAACAACTTCTTTCATGTAAATCTATGCAATATTTGTTGCATTGTGTGTGGTCTTCACAGGAATAAAATGTGTTGCTTTTGATAATTTATCCACCACTACCATGATGGAATCATGTTGCTTCACTATTCTGGGCAGATTTGTAATGAAATCAATTGTAACCACTTCCCATTTCCACTCAGGAATGCACAATGGTTGTAGCATCCCCGCTGGATATCTATGCTCTGCTTTTACCTTTTGACATTCTAGACACCTGGCTATGTAAGTAGCTACTTCCTTCTTCATTCTTGGCCAAAAGTATTGACTTCTTACAACTGCAATTGTCTTCTAGCATCATGGGTGCCCAACACATGACACATTATGCATCTCTTTCAAAATTGTATTTTTCAGCTCTCCTGAATTTGACACATATATTTTTCCTTTGTACATGAGGATTCCATCCTCTTTCAACTCATAATAATTAAATTTCTGCTGTAGAATTCCTTGCTGTAATGTCTTTTTTATTTTTACATATTGTTGGTCTGAATTTCCAGCCTCTAAAATTTTATCTTTTAAATCTGCGTTGAACATGCTAATGGCTTAAATGTGCACTTCATGATCTCTTCTATTGAGTGCATCAACTACTTAATTCTCTTTGCATTTAATATGCTTGATTTCAAAGTCATATTCACTCAAAAATTTCAGCCATCTAGTTTGTCTGACAATTAATGTTGGTTGTCCAAACAAATGTTTCAGACCATGGTGGTCTATTCTTAACTCAAATTTTCGACCCATGAAGTAATGTATCCACATTTTTAATGCATGGACAATTGCCTCCAACTCCAAGTCACGTGTAACATAATTCCTTTAATGCTCCTTTAATTTCCGTGACTCATAGCATACCACATGATCCTTTTGACTGAGGACTCCACCAAGCCCTTCCTTGCACACACCCGTGCACACTACAAAATATTCATTTGGGTTTGCAATATTTAAGATTGGTGCACTTGTCAAAATATCTTTCAACTGTTGAAAAATTTCCTTGCATTTGGGAGTCCATTCAAATTTCACTCCCTTCTTTTGCAAATAAGTGATTGGGCTTGCAATTTTTGAAAACCCCTTTATGAATCTTCAGTAATAGCTAGCAAGACCCATAAAATATCTGACCTCTGTGACATTTCTTGGCACTGACCATCCTTTAATGGCCTCTATTTGTTGAAATATTGTAACTTTGAAGAATATTCTACCTAAGAGGGAGTGTTGAATAATATTATTATATTATATTTATTAATTAGGCCCTATTGTGCCTTTGTAAAAGTCAACTCTATTGTGCCTTGACAATTAAATGTAAATTAAAGGATAAAGTGATAGATCGGCCTAGACCTAATTAAGGGAGGCCATACTACTCTTTATAAATGAGTCTAACACCTCATTTGCACACTCACTCACTAAGCTCCGCAACAAGAGGAAAAGTGCGCAAGTCTTGGAGGAGAAGCTGTTGTAACTAGGGGTAACGTCACAGAGGGTTTTTGGTCTATCTCTTGGTATCTCTTGGTTAAGTGGTGCACTACTATTTCCTAGTGAAGGATTAGAGGAGGATCTTCTGCCTTGTTAGTTCTCTATTAGAGAGAAGCATTGTTCTTGGTTGGCTAATCTATATTGAGGAAGTTTGCTGGGTTTTCTCACCCTAGAGGGTTTCCCAGGATAATATTTGTGTCTCTCTTGTTTATGTGATTGTCTATCTTTGAGTTATCTTATATATACAACTAATATGCTAAATGATTGTAATAATAAAGAAGAACCATAAGTGCTAGTTGTATAATTAAAACATCAACATGGGATCACAGTAGGCCTGAAAGAGACCAACTCACAGTTTATAAGAAGTGACTAGCCTTAGCGCACCCTCTCTAAAATCCAGTTTTCAGTATTGCAACTATGGTAGAATTAGGGTTTCTGCATAAACCCTAAGTGTGATGTTTTCCCTATTTAAGGAGGAAGTTGGGGGAAGTAACCACATCTAGGAGCTCAGCCTAGGAGGGCGCATCTAGTCCTTGGATCAAAATTCCAAAATTTGAAGTTTGAAAAATTAGGGTTTCCTCATAAAACCCTAAGTTGTAATTGCAGTTGTAGTTGCAGTGCCAGTTCCTTCATGCCAATTGCAACACCAGTTGCAGTGAAAGTTTTTTTGAAGTGCTGGGACTGATTTTTATTATCCTAGTGCACCTTACCCTAGAAAATCTCCAACTAACTTTAAGTTACAATTTGAAGCACATTTGAAGTTTTAAAGGTTTGTTATTGCTTGTCGCTGTTGTCGGATGGTGCCACCAGCTGCCAATACTGTCATAGGTATGTACTTACATATGTTTAAACTGTATCATTATTCTAAAAGGTATTTGCATGAGAAATGATCTTTTGTCTAAACAACAATCGTAGATCTAGAAGGAATTCAGATCCAACACATTCATAGGAACAATGCAACCCAAGAACAATGCAACCCAAGTTTGATTAATTTGACATGCCTCTATTTGTTATGGCATTATTGTGTTGTTATGAACATCTAGGTTGTATTTTGATCCGTTGAAGTTATGATTATCACACTAACCTCTGTTCAAAGTTAAAGTTAGAAAATAACTTTAGTCAAAGTATTAGATTGATTAAGGTTGAGACTTTAAAGTTTATTTGCACTATATTCTCTGACTCAAATTATTGTAAGAGAGAAAGCATATTGTCTTAAGTATAGGGGACAGGTTGAAGAGAATACTTGTCATATTAAGTGAAGGAGACTCTGAAGAAAAGCAACACACTCATTCTTGAGGACAAGACTCCAGGTTCCAGGTTTGATTGATTAAATTGATAAGATTAAAAATTGCACATATCAAGTTTGATAATTGCCACATTACAAGTAAACACTATAGTTGTGATAGCAATTCTTGAAATTTTTTACTATTGAATACTTGGTAGAATGTGAGCACTATTGAGATAAATGCTTATTGTAATCATTTACTAGATATAACTAACATCTCCTCTAGGAGAAACTTCTTGTTTTGTTTCCAGGTTACCATGGAGGAATGATTGATCACAACACTAGAAGAGTGTTGCTCTCATTTCTTATTATTGTATTTCTTACTTTTGACCCTTGTTTCAGGCAAGTCATAAGTGATAGCTTTGTAGGAGCTACTGTGACGATTGTTCTCACTATTGATTTTATTATTATTATAAAGAGCATTATTATTGTCTACTATTTATCCCTTGTTGTTCTTGTTCTGGGTAGGTCACAGGTGATATCCCTGAGGGATCTATAGTGACAGTTGTAGGAGGCAACATATTAGATGAGACATGGAGCAGACTATCCAAGTTGTATACTTGACCATATACATCCATGCACAGAAGAAGAAGAAAATGAATCTACTTTTGCTAGATACAAAACATATCATATGAAGACATAACATGAGGAGAAAAAGGATCCAAAGATAACATAACAAATCCCTCTAGTGCAGTTGATCACTCTTCAAATCATCAAGAAGAGTTAGTAGAGCCAGAAGGGCCTACCCAGAATCAATGTAGTAACCAGGAAAATACTAGCATAATATTGTGACGCTTTGTAGGATGCAAATCCATATAACGTTGATGAGCCATATCAGAGGGAGAATATGGCTCCAAAGATTATATAGACTTAGAGGGAGTCAAGCCTTAGAAGGAGCATGGAGACTTAGAGTGAGCCTGATCTTAGAGAGGATCATATGAGAAAAGAGACGTCTTCTAGGACTGATAGAAATATGCCATGAGTTGACAAGACTAGATTGTAGCTTCAGAGACTTCTAGGAGATGTGAAATCTTATGGGAAGATTCCCTTGTTTTAGTGACAAAGGAGGATGCCAGTCAGAAGGACTAGGATATGGATTTTTCCTTGAGACTAGAAGGGAAGTCAGTGGTGACTTCCAAGATTGATCTAACAGAACAAGCATGTTGCAGATAAAAATATAAAGATGTACAAAGCCTGATTTGTGTCCAGAGGATTCTACCAGCAAGAGGGAGAAGACTATGACGAGACATTTGCTTCAATAATCAAAGAAATAATTCCAGTGTTCGTGAAGACAACCAAAACAACCATGATTCTGATACAATACGAGATTCAAAGGGAGCAGTCCCTATATTTGAGTTTGAGTTTCCTCCATAAAAGAAGAAAATATACCTTCACTATCAACCAATCTCAGTTTTAGATGAAGTTGTTTCCATGATAGAATAGAGGAGCTACTCTCAGAGTTCAACAACTACAGTGAGAATAGAGCAATCATTCTCATCTTCAAAAATAACAACTATAGGTGCAAAGTCCTGATTTTAGAAGGAACAAGTTGAAGAGAGAATATGGGACATACTCTCAGACAATGAGACAAATAGTGCTTTACAAAAAGCACATACAACCAACACGTGATTATGCAGATTGAGTTACAACTAAGCAAGTGTATCGGGTTGGTACAATGTGATGTGAAAATTTGGTTTCAAAGTACAAGAGAGGAAGAATCATATCTGCAAGTGGAAGCAAGCTCCAAGAGCTTGGTATGGCAGGATTGATAGTTTTCTGATGAGCTTGGGCATTACCAAGAGTAAAGATGATCTCAACCTTTACTTAAATATTGAGAATGATGGACCAGTTATATTTTTTCTATATGTGGATGACTTATTCTTGATAGATGAAGAAAATGTCATCACAGATTGTAAGAAGAATCTTGCCGTTGAATTTGAAATGAAGGACCTAGGACCGATGCACTATTTCTTAGGTCTTGAAGTATGGCAGAACCCAGAAGAGAATTTTCTTAATCTAGGAAAGTATGATGGGAAAATTATGAAGAGATTCGACATGATGCACTGTAAAGCCATGTCCACTCCTATGGAGACAAATCTGAATTTATTGGATGATACTTCGTCAAAAATAGTTGATGTTACTCTATATAGATATGTGATTGGTTCGTTGATGTATCTAATGAATACCTGACCCGATATATGCTTTGTTGTGAACACCTTGAGTCAGTATCTAGTGGAGCCCATACATGTTCAACTTGTAGTTACAAAGCATGTGATGAGATACCTTAAGGGTACGTTGGACTATGGCCTCTGTTATACTGGAGATTGTGACTTCATATTGTATGGCTATACTGATTTGGATTGAGCTGGAAGTGCTTCAGACAGAAAAATCACTTCATGATGTTGTTTAAGTTTAGAGTCAGCCATGACTTTGTGGAAAAGCAGGAAGCAATCCAATATTGCTCTCAGTACGACAAAAGCAGAGTACATTGCAACATGCTCCACCAGTTGTGAAGCCATATGGCTTCAAAAGTTTTTGATAGGTCTATTTGACTTAGAAATGGATGCTATCGTGATCTTTTGTGATAACTAGAGTTTCATAAAGATGACAGAGAACCCAGTGTTCCACAATAAAATGAAGCACATTGAGATCTGATACCACTACATTCAAGACTTGGTACATAAGGGAGCTGTGAAGCTTTAGTATGTTGACACATATGAGCAGGTAGAAGATGTGTTGACTAAGCCTCTGTCTCGTGTGAAGTTTGAGTACTTCCGAGACAAGCTTGGTATAGTCCGAAAGGACTTCCCTCGAAAGGGGGAGTGATGTTGATGATACTATGGTATCCTGACCATTAGCAGGGAAGCTCATTAGGATTTATATCCTAGGAGATTGATCATCCCTAGATAGATCCCGTAAGGTCCGGATGGACGGTTTGTCATAGTGCCTATGTATGTATATACTTGCTATGGTCATTAGTGTGGAAACTCGTTAGGATTTATATCCTATTGGATTTTATTATCCTTGGACAGATCCCGCAAGGTCTGGATGGACAGTCTATCAGAGTGTCCACTGTTGTTGCTATTATTTCTGCTACTGTTGATGCTCCTGTCTCATTCTGTTGCCATTGATGTTGTTATTCCAGCTTTGAGTTGTTGATGTTGATGTTCCAGCTTCGTGTTGTTGATGTTGATGATCCAACTTCATGCTGTTGATGATGATGATGTTACTGCAGCACTGCAGATGATGACGATGCTCCGTTTCTACTGATGTTGATGATGAGAAAAACTTCCGATGATTTATAGATATGACAGACAATGTTCCAAGATGTTGATGATGATGCCTCCTCCTCTTGATGTTGTATTGTGTCCAACTAGTTTTTATTGATGTTGTTAGTAGAATACCCTTCTTATTAAGGGGGAGTGTTGAAATATTGTAACTTCAAAGAATATTCTATCTAAGAGGGAGTGTTGAATAATATTATTATATTATATTTATTAATTAGGCCCTATTGTGCCTTTGTAAAAATCGACCCTTTTGTGCCTTGACAATTAAATGTAAATTAAAAGGGTAAAGTGATAGGTCATCCCATACCTAATTAAGGGAGGCCAAACTACTATTTATAAAGGAGGCTAACACCTCACACTCACTCACTAAGCTTTGCAACAAGAGGGAACATGTGCAAGTCTTGGAGGAGAAGTTGTTGCAACTAGGGGTAATGTCAAGGAGGGTTTTTGGTCTATCTATTGGTATCTCTTGGTTAAGTGGTGCACTACTCTTTCCTAGTGAAGGAGTAGAGGAGGATATTCTGCCTTGTTAGTTCTCTCTTGGAGAGAAACATTGTTCTTGGTTGGCTAATCTATATTGAGGAAGTTTGCTGGGTTTTCTCCCCCCTTGATGGTTTCCCAGGATAATCTTTGTGTGTCTCTTGTTTATGTGATTGTCTCTCCTTCAATGATCTTATATATACAACTAATGTGATAAATGATTGTAATAATAAAGAAGAACTGTAACTGCTAGATGTATAAGTAAAACATCAACACTATTTTCTTAGGATCAACTGCTATCCCATCTGCTGAAATAATATGCCCTAAGTAGTGAATCTTCTTTTGATAAAAGATGCACTTACTTAACTTGACATACAACTTATGTTCTCTAAAAAATTGCAGCACCATTCTTAAATGTTTCTCATGCTCTTCTTCTGTCTTGGAGTAGATTAAAATATCATCCAAGAAAACAATCACAAACTTGTCCAGGTATTCCTTGAATACCCCATTCATTAGGCACATGAAAACAACTAGGGCATTTGATAGCCCAAATGGCACTACTGTGAATTCATAATGCCCATATTTTGTTCTAAACACTGTCTTACTGATGTTCTCTTCTTTTATGCTCACTTGATGATAACCCGATCTCAAGTCAATCTTGGAAAATTGTAATGTTCCCAAGCCAATATGTCAAGAACATCACGGTTTTGGGTGTCTTTTTAAACTTTTCTGGTTGTGGCATTTCTCCAAACACTTTGCTGATTTACTTGTTTACATGTGTTTACTTGCATAATGGCCTATTGATTTCGGCCTTAGGGTTTCACTGATGATTTTATATGCGTGTTTCAGCAATAAACAAGAATATACAATCATGGAACATACCTCAACCATATGCAAGATCAATAAGATGATAGACAAGCCAAAACACTGCAGATCTAATTTTATTCATAATAATAGAAGAACCTGCTACAATGAAGATGCCGATCTGGAATGCTCAACAGATGGCTCCAAATAAGAAGATATACAATAGAAGCTACTACAAAATTCTCCCACAAGAATACTATAAGCCTCCAAAGGCCAAACACACTGTAGGCACCAATACAAGGAAGATCTGGGCCGTATGAAAGGTCAATCCCCAAGCTGGAAGATGCCACACTCTGCTGGAACCCTGAATCTCCTCAATAATTTGGCCCTACTTCCAAATATGCCCAATCACTCCAATAAATATGCCAAACAATAGATCGGGTGATGGCAAGAACAACCCAGGTGCTCAAATCTCCAAATCCACTCTCAAACCCTATGGATCCGACTCTCCTCCAAGGAATGGTGCGCTCCCCTGGATGCATGAAACCCTAATAATTCGGTGTCTCTCCTAAAGACCTCCAAAATCTCCACCAATCCACTAGAATGATAGATCAAAGCACGACAATGAAAACCCAAGTACTCAACTAGGCAAAACACCTGCTAGACCCTTGGATCTAGCCACCCTCCAAGTAATGTTGCGCCCTCCTCTTAGGGAAATCGTCCCACTCTCAATGTCAATCAATCCTCCATAAGAATACCTCCAAAAACATCCAATAATGGCACTATGGTACCTGTAAGGAAAACCCAATACCTGGAATTCTTGAAATAACTTCTCCTCAACTAGATCACGTCCTCTGTCAATGGATGGTGCGCCCTTCTTGCTGGAAACCCTCAACTAGTGTGCCCTCTCTCTATTTGCACATGTAACTGATGTAGAACCCTCCTGCAACTGAGTAGATATGGAACTAGAATGGTGTGGGAGAGTATTGCATCTCCGAGACCAAGCTTGGGACAAGCTAGGTAGGATCTTTCACCACCGAATCATCCTCTAGGGTTTGTTAAGTCAAAACCCTCAAAACCCCCAAGAGATGGGCCCTCTAGCTAGAAGCCATATATCCAAATGATAGACATACATGAATGAATATATACAGGCCCTTGCCTTTCCTTTATACTTCCTGCTCACCTTCTCCCTCCAAAGTGACTTTCATTTTATTAATTAATTAAATCACTTTATTTAATTAATTAACCTTTTTACCTCTGAAAAGCGCCTTATCTCTCCTTGTGGCTTCCTTGGCCACTGAAAGTCATTTCTAGCCATCCCATCCTGTAGTGTTTCTCTTCCTGATTCCAATGAGCTATTACACTGAGAGGTTCCTCCAAGTAATGTGCCCAAAATGACCTCTTAAGTGAATTTAATTGACTTATATCTCAAAATACTCAAAATCATGGAAATCGTCGGAATGCAACGAAATCAAATCCAACCTGTGTGGAATGGATCATAATGATGAAATGGGGTGGACGACGCAAGCCAGATCCCGAAATTCCTCTCAATAACCCCTGTACTTGCTATAACACCCATTTGGCTACTCTGGACATCGTAAACCTCTGCAATGTAATGATGTCCCAAAGTGGGGACATTACAAAAATATTCTTGCACCTTTTGGATAATCAAAGAGAACATCAATCCTTGAGAAATGATATTTGTTCTTTATTGTGACCTTATTCAATTGTCTACAATCAATACATAGCCTTAAGGTCCCATCCTTCTTGTTTACAAAAAGAACTGAGGCTCCCCAAGGTAGCACACTTAGGACTATATACCCCTTCTTTAACAACTCTTCAAGTTGCATTTGTAACTCTTTTAATTCTGGTGTGCTCATTCTGTAAGGTGTCTTAGACACTAGGGGGACTCCCAACACAAAATCAATAGAGTAATCAATGTCTCTCTTTGCTGGCAGTCCTGAGATTTCCCCCAAAACATATTCAAAATATTTTAAGACTGGAGGGTCTTCAATACTTGCTACATTATCTCTAGCTTTCTCTTCCATATGGGCTGCAAAAATTTGACATCCCTTCTTGAAACTCTTTTTCAACTTCATGGCTAGAATTTCTCTAACAACCACAACTCTCAGAATGCCTTGAATTTTCCTTGCTTCCTTTCCTCATCACAACAAGTTATTTTCTTGTTGTAACAGTCTAGGACAACATGGTGTTTCTCCAACCAATCCATGCCAATTAGAAAATCATATGAACCCAATGGTATGTTGTTCACATCTACCTTTGTGTTGAGTCCCTTCATGTCTATTAGGCAATCTTTAACCAACTCATTGATATTTCTATTAGCCCTTGTGGCTAACTGAACTAACCGATATTTCGTATGCTTACTCATTTGCAAGTGAAATCTTTCAACAATGTTAGAGTTTATGTAACTATGGCTAGCTCCAAAATCAATTAAAATTGCTATGGGTTGGTTATCAATCTTACCTTCCACTTCAATCATGGGGGATTGATAGTATGCTTGCTTGTTGTCCAAGGTTGCATAAATCCTTGGCATGCTTCCTCCCATGTCTTCAACTATTTCATCCTCCTGAATGTTGTGAACAATCCTCATTCTTTCACCTTTGTGAGGGTAGTCCCTATATAAGTGATTTCCTTCACATCCCCAACATTGTATAGGCTGTTGCCTTGGCCTTTTCCCAAATGGGTCTATTGTCTTATGCTCATTTTGGGTTGGCTGTCCTTGCTTATTTTCTTTGGAGTTGTTCATGAAAAATGGTGGCTTAAAACCTTTTTGCCTTTGCTCCTTCTTACCCTTCCTCTTTTCATTCCAAGAATTTTGGAAGACTAGCCTTCCTCTGCTATGCTCATAGAGATTATTTTCTCTTCTTATGCCTCTTCCAAAGTTTTGGGGTTATCGTATTGTATCTTGTCACTATATAAAGAGGGTAACCCACTCATAAACCTTTGTATTTTTACCTTTTCATCCTTTATGAAGTCCACATACTTCAGTAATTCAAAGAACCTCTTCTCATATTCATCCATTGTCATGCTTCCCAACTTGAGTTCAAAGAAATATTTCATATTCCTCTCATAGTAATGATTTGACAAATATTTCTCTTGCAAATATCCTTTGAACTTCCTCCATAAGACCTTCCTCTCATCAAGGTGTTTTGATTGAGTAAGTTTATCCCACCACATGGCTGCCTTTCCTTGAGAGTGGTAGGTTGCAATTCTTGTTTCTACCATGGAGGGATAATGATGCATTTGGAAATATTTATTCATTTCCAACAGTCAAGCCTTAGCCTCTTCTCCCTTCCTATTATCACCATTAAATGTTGGCGGCTTTATTTTCCCGAGTTCACCTTGTAATACGTCTTCCTCAGGCCTTCTCCTTTGTCTCCTCACATGGGATAGACTTGGACTGCTCCCTAGCCTTGAAATTACACGAGCTCTCCTAGTGGATTGCTCTGGGGAATGATGATGCTTGCTCATGCTCCTTGAATGCCTTCCATTCACATGCTCATTATTTCTGCTATGTGATTCGAATGATGTCGCTTGTCTAGCACTAACTGCTTGCTTTGTGTTAGAGTCTTTATCGGCTTGCTTCTGCAACATGTTCAAACTATGAAGTATCTCTTCTTGGGATTTCATAATATTTTCATTATCTATCCTATAAATCTGCACTTCTCTTTGCATGCTTCTCATATTTACAGGCTCTTGCCTCTCTATTCTTCCATTAGATTATGTGTTAGCATTTCCCATGCTGACATGTAGCCCTCATAATTCCTCTCCATGACTGTAGAACCCTTGGGCATCTTCCATGGTCGTGGTTCCCATATAGGAACCAAAATGACTTCCTTTACCTCTAAATTATGCTAGAAAATGTGCATGCAAATAAATTTATGTTAGACAAAAATATATATATACACAATTATGGAAACACAATACTTAAGTTTTTTTGCTCTTTAATGCCACCAGTCATCTTCCTTTGCATTGAAAATAACTTATGTTGCCCAAATATTTTTCTGGTTTGATAGATGGATTCTCCCATCCAAGAGATTTCCAACAACTACTTTCTTTCTCAATTCTGAGTTGTGAGAAAAAAGTTATGGCTATCTGAATATTGCTAATTTGCCCCATTTTATACATTTTTCATTTTGGTGCAATTAATCCCAGACACCAACTTCTACCACTTGTATAAGTAAATATGTCAGGAACCAAAGAAAATTTTGTATGAGGCATAGATAATAAATATGACAGGGAACTCATAACAACTCTCAGATTGTCATTTTGATGCACTATTGAAAAACTACAACAATATGAAAATCACAACTTTGTCCTTTTGCACCTCTTCTTCCAGAGAAATTTTAGCCAAATAGGCTTATTCCCCAAATTGTGCACTTTTGGAAAAATTTCAATAAACCAAATTTGTCTGGATTGGTGACTATACAAAATGTCAAATAAATAAAATTTTCCATATGGGGACCCTTTTCCTCCTCTGAAAATCCCAAAAATCCACAAAAGTGGTCGAGAATAGTGGATTTTGGCATATTTCAGAATCCCTATTCCAAACCCCTTTGCTCTTCTTTAATTCCTTCCTGGGTTATTTCCATGCCTGCGTTCTAGACTTTCTCCAAGAATTTCAACTCGATTTGGACCTCTGTCGATGATTTAGGTCTAGATCTTTAAAAACCACTAATTTGTATTTTCTAACAAATAAAAGCAAAAATGAATAGTGCCCCTCTCAGACACTTTTGTATCCGTCCTTATCACGGACAAAACCCAAAATTTTCATCTCATTCTGAGTCAATATGATCCTGTTATGGCATCCTTGTTGTCATGGATGTTGATGTGGCATTCTGGGTCCACATGGCACCCTGAGGTGATGCCATGTCACCCTCTTATCCTGCCTCGTCAACCTTCTCTATCTTATTTTCCCTCTTTCTCCTATGCTGACCTTAACCACTAATAAAATATTAATATTTTACGGCCCCACCTACCCAGCTGACACACATCTGACCCCGGATGGGACAAGGGTCTCACCTTGTTTGACCAACTCCAAGTGGTGCCCCTTCATTGTCCTCATGGATGGGCGGGTCCCATCCCACACCTTTACCTTGGAATGCATGAATTTGCATGGACCCCAAATCCAACGACTGAGATTTGGCGAGATAAACCACTGAAAGGCTATGTCGCATACCAAAATTACACGTGAATTAAAAAACCTTTGGGTTGCTATGGTGGTTTTCTCCGTATTACGTGGCACGATCTCTATGGTGTTGCATGGTATAAGGCCCCAGACCAAAACCGCCTCGCTACCCATGCGACAATGGTTTATGGTTTGGCCATACCACCACCTCGTGCGAATTTCACGTCACTTGCCATCATGCCACCAACTGCCACTGTGGCAGTCCACGTCACCTCTACCATGTAACTTATGCCACATCACCACCATGTGGCCTCCACGTCATGTACAATAAAATACCTAAAATTTCCCAAATTTTGATTTTTTCCAATTTTCCAAAAATGCATTATTCTAAATTTTTTACCAGGGACGCCATGGAACCCAAAATTAAGCTTGTAAATGGTCTGTTTAGTCCTGGTGTGTATCGAATCAACCTCTGAACCCAAACTTCGACTCTCTTAGGTTGAATTCTCAACCAATTTCAATACAAAAATTGGGGCTTTTCCCCAATCTCACCCAATTCTTCATGGCTACACACATGCATCTTTAGAGATTAAAATTGGGGATTTTAACCCCTGAATTCGAAGTCACTGAAATTACAGGCAATCTCCTCACACATTTTCCTAGAAAAATCCGACAACCATATTGCAAACATTCTCGAAGATTTAACTCTTATATTTTAGCTTATGCATGCTAAGTCTGGCCCATATAGGCTTAGTGTTTGAACCTGTCTCTCTGATTCGAAAAATCCTTAGATGTTGATAATTTAAAATACACATATACATCTACTTGATCTTTGAAATAAAATGATCGCTTGACAGTTTTGCAAATTACACGTGAAATACTTATCTAGACAATTCCACTTTAATGATAAATTAATTGCAAATAAATGAACTTGAAATGAACAACAATAATATAATCACATACACAAGTTGGAGAAAACAGAGTTCATCCAGTTTGGGCTACCTCTCCGGGTCCACTTCCAATAGAGACCTAATTTATTAATGCTCAAATGTTTGCGTTTTACAATGGAATTTTTACATGTTGCTCAAATGAAGAAACATAGTGCACCGTTGGATTCCTAGCGAAAAATCGTGCAAAATTGATATAAAATACTCAAATTTCCATCAAGGTGACCCCTGACACGCTTTACAGTGTAACCTCGTACCCTTTGTACTCTTGAAACGCTTTACGAGACTAAAATATCTGCGTAAATAATGTGTTGTGCCTTGGGGTGCATGCCATTAAATAGGTGCCCCTTCTAACCAAGTCCCAAAATTTGTGGCATATAGTTCATAACCAATTCCGAACTATATGCTCTTTTGCAGCTTCATTTAATTACAAATTTATGGGTTTGTTTTAACAACCCATATCCATGGCATGTTGGTTAACAACCGTGGCATAGAAAGTGGAGTTCTATTCCCCACGACCTTTATGGTTTGTTTTGCAAACGGTTTTAATATATATATATATATATATATATATATATATATATATATATATATATATATATATAAAACAAACCCCACACGAATCTCTTGGTATGTTGTTTATAACACACTTATAACTATATGTTAAACAATATACATGCAACTCCCGTGCAAAGTTTGTGGTATCTCCTTGTTTTGGTTACATGGAGCATAACATGATTAAGGGCCAAGGGTCGAGGGCTTAGGCCCTCGGTCCTTTGGCCACTCATTTGAAACTTTATACCATTTCAAATATATAATATGCCATATGTATAACAAAGAACATGGTGTGGCACATTGGTAAGTCAAGATTTGTTAAGACCTTTGGTGGCTATGTAGGTCATGGGGTCAAACCCTGTTGACTCCATAAATTTTGATATTCACTAGCCAATATTGGGCAATGGGAGGCTGCCACATGGCAACCTCTTATTGGCTCTCCTTGCCACATGTCCATATGTAATTGAACCAATTGTCTGCCACTTGTCATCATGCGATTGGACCAATTGTCAACTTGTAGTTGGATTGTACCTTACCCAGTCAACTTTCAATTAGGTTCCACGTGTCACCCATGCAGTGGTGATACATGTCACCTTTTTTTATTTGCCGTGTACTTTGACTTTTGACCAGGGTTGACTGGAACTTTGACCGCTTATAACTTTTGCATACGAACTCCATTTGACTCGCCATTTTCATTGTTGGAAAGTTGACGACAAGCTTTACATAATGATGGAATTTTTGGGACGATTTGAAGCATTTTAATTTTGAGCATGTTTGAACCATTTTGGACCTCTATGGATGTTCTGGATCTTTCTGGACCTCTGTGAGCATTCCCGGATCCTCCTTGATCATTCCTCCCCATTGGAAGACTTTTGGACCCCCAAACGTTTAATTAACAACTAAGTGAGGGTAGAGTTCCCTCACCCTCCCGATCTCCATCCATTTGGATTTACTTAGTTTTACCCCTTTAAGACCAACTCGAAGATATTCTACATCACCTTGTTGTGAAGTTCTGATCCTTTTGTCGAGAATGACATCTCCCCGTAGCTCATCCAAATATTCTGGAGCAAAATAATCAACTGTTGGAACCTGAATACTTTCATCTTCATCTATAATCATAGGAGGCTCATAAATCTTCAAATTCTCATAATTTACCACTGAATACATTTGCATGTAGGCTGGTAGATCTAAATGAAAGGCATTAGTACCAGTCTTCTCCAAGTTCTTGAATGGACCATATCGGATTGGCCTTAGCTTTTTACCTTCACCTTTCATTTTGTCCTTGATGATATGCAACCATACTTGATCACAGACTTTGAATTGATGATCAACCCGATGTTTGTCATGCCTTGCCTTATACTTGGCTTGGATTTTCTCCAATTGTTCCTGTATTTCTTGATGTACCCGTTAAATCTTTTGAAAGAACTTTATAGCTTTATCTGTATCATCCTATCCATCTTCTTTATTTGTTTCTCCAAAAACAAATTCCATAGGTGATTTAGGAAAGTACCCCAAACATACTTCAAAACGAGTTTTCTGAGTAGACGAATGCATGGCATGATTATAGTCATGTTGGATATAAGGTAATTGTTCATCCCATAATTTAAGATGCTTGCTGTAGTGTCCTCGAAGTAGATGTACCAATGTTCTATTTACCACCTCTTTCTATGGATGAAAAATCGTGCTCTTCTTCAACTCAGTGTCCATTAGATCCCATAAAGAGACCAAAACTTTCCCAAAAAATGAGAGTCTTGATCTGATATAATAGATGTAGGAAGTCCAAAATGAATCCATACATTAGCAAAGAACAACTATGTTGTCTGTTCAACTATGACTTGTTTCCTGCATGACATTAGAATACACATCTTGCTGAATCTTTCCACCATGACATATAGATAATCATGACCTGTCCTGGACATCGACAAACCCCCTACAAAGTCCATGGAGATACTTTCTTATGGCCGTGAAGGTACCAAAAGTGGTGTATATAACACCATCTTTCTATTGCTAGGTTTACTTGTGGCACACATGACACACCTTTTGATATACTTGGAAACTGTCTTGTTCATCCGAGGCTAATAAAAATAAATTTGTAACTGTGCAACTGTCTTACCAAACCTAAAGTGACTAGAGATGAGAGATGTATGATCTTCTCTAATTACATTTACCCTTTCATCTCTTGGTATACATAATTTTCCAAGATGATATAATAAACTATCATGCATATAATAGTCTGACTGCTGATTTTCATGAGTTAATGCATCATATACTTCTTTAAAATCAACATCCCTAGCGTATTGTTCTACATAACTTTCAGGTGATAAACGATTATACCTGAGTATTGTCGATGCATTAATTACTGGTCTTGATAACATATTTGCAACCTTGTTATGAATACCCTTCTTATACTTGATTACCAGATGAAACTGCTGTAGAAAACCTATCCACCTAAAGTGTCACGACTGTTGTAGCTTGGTTTGTGATTGCAAATACTGTAATGGCTGATGATCTATATGGATTATTGTCTCCCTTCCATTAAGTAATACTTCTATTTATTTACACTTTGTACCAACACATATAATTCCTTATCATTTGTTGGATACTTAATCACAACCTGAGTGAAAGTCTTAGAATGATAACATATATGTTTACCTCATTACATCAAGATTGAACCCATGGCATATCTTCTTGCATTGGTTTGAATTTCAAATGGCTATTGTAGATATGGCAATGCCAGAATTGGTGCGATGCTTATCTTTTCCTTCAATGTCTCGAAGGATTTTTGTTGCTTGCCTCCCCATTGAAAGACATGTTTGGCACTCATTAATTCATGTAGAGGTGTTGCTATGTATGAGAAATTAGCAATGAATTTCCTCCAATACTATACTGCTCCTGACTTCGGTGGAAGTAGATGGCTTGAGCCATTTCACAATGAATTCTACTTTTGTAGGATCTATTTTTAACTGACCATTCCCTACAATGTAATCCAAATATACCAGAGAAGTTTTTCCAAATTCACACTTAAACATCTTGATATACAACTTCTTCTTTTCCAAAAGTTCAAAAACTTTCCTGACATGCATCAAATGATGTTCCCATGTTTGGCCAAAGATCAATATATCGTCTAAACAAACAATAACAAAATCATTTATGTAGGGTTTGAACATATCATTCATCACTCTCATAAAAGTTGCTGGTGTGTTGCATAACCAACCATTTGAACAAGCCTTTCTTGGTCTTGAAAGCAATTTTCCATATGTCACCTTCTGCAATTTTGATCCGATGGTAACCATTTTGCAATTCCAACTTAGTGAAATACACAACATTCTTTAACTGATCTAATAGATCGTCTATTCTAGGAAGAGGATAATGGTTCTTTACACATCCTCCACGTACCATTTTTCTTTGGAACTAAAACAATAGGAGAACCACACGGAGAGGAGCTTAGTCTGATGATTCCTTTATCGAGCAACTTATGAAATTGCTTCCAGATTTTTGCATTATTGATTATTGATGACCTGTACATTCCAATGTTTGGAAGAGGAGCATCCTACTGCAAATATATTTCATTTTCAACCTCTATTTTAGGAGGAAACCCTTTAGGTTCCTGAAAAACTCATCATAATTAGATATGATGTTGATCAATTCCTGCTTATGATTTGGATCACAACATGCTAAAGCATTTGTTATATCTTCTTCTTTCCATTTCACTATTATGAGAACAAAATATTTACTTGCGCTCATGAGTCTCTTCATTTTCCCTAGGATCACTAAAGAAACATTAGTTTTGATGTGATGAGCTCTGACAATATATTCAATCCCATCCTTGAGAAGGTGATATTTTTTTTTCTTCTCGATAGAACACAACCTTCCTGTCAAATATATATGGAATAGACAAGACAATGCCACAAATGTCAAGAGGCACAACATCTAACTCAACCTCGTCGAAGAACTTAGTTGTAATTGCAAACCTGATCTTATATTGCTTTGTTACTTGCATCTTAACATCGTCAGATACCCAACCTAATGAATATGGATTTTTGTGAGGTGTCATCTTCAATCCCAACTTCTTAACAATTGCTTCAGATATTAGATTTACTTGAGAATGACTATCAAATAAATCATCTACCTTTGTATGCTTAGCTATAACTCTAACATAAAAAATCCACTCCTTTTCTTTTGATCAATATCACTTTCCATCTTGGAAGATTGAATTGAATAATTTGAACTGATAGTTGATATATCTTTTCTTCCTATGGCCATGATATTGGATTCATCTATGGAATTTGACCCTAGATCCTAATGAGTTGATGAAATAATATTCTGCTTCCCTTTATCCTTGGATTTCTTTGGTTGTAATTCTGGATGCAGCTTCCAACACTGTGATTCCTCATGTCCCTTTGTTTTACAGTGGGAACATGTAGGTCTTCCCTCAACTTGATTCATTGTGGCTGATTTCTTACTCTTCCATTTACCTTTCGGTTTCTTCTCGAACTTGAATGACTTCTTATCTTTGCTCGCATGCTCACACTTACTAGCCTCTATATTTGTAGCTTGTACTGACTGTTACACATTATTTTTGTCATCCCTATGACCGTTAATGATGTAAACCTATCTTTTGCCTTCAGAGGGGTCAGTGGCCTGAGTTCCTGAAGAGAGAAGGGAGAAGAAATTTTCCTGAGAAAAGAAGTTGTGTTTTCCCTTGTAAAAACCCTGTAAAAAAGGAAGTTCGTAGGTTGCTATATAGGCAGGGTGCGAGAATTCCTGATTCTCGCAGGTTGCACCATAGCTAGGGTGTGAGATGTTCGTAGGTTGCTCTATAGGCAGGGTGCGAGAATGCCTACACGTGGGAAAAACAAGCGTTTTCTTGAATCTTCTAGAAGGAGAAACTTCTATGGTGAGGTGGCATCTGAATGGTTTGGATCTTACTTGCTTTCATGATTTAGTGGGATCATCCTAACCTCCTCACCTTATCCTCTTCAACTTATAAAAGGAGAGGAGTTATCATGGAG
>ML843824.1:0-15637 GCA_009831015.1 Picea engelmannii | reverse complement strand
CTTGATACAATTGTCCAATTTCTCAGCATTCAATTCTCCATCATAGGTCGGAAACTCGAACTTAACATCCAATTTTAATAAAGGAAGATTATGGTCAGTCTTCTCAGAGGACTTCTTTCGATGAGGAGAATGTTTACTTGGTTCAAAAGAAACTGATGATGATGACGAGGAAGGGGAAAGGGGCTCGGAAGGTACACCACCTTCACCTCCTCCTTCTCCTTTTACTAAAGATTCTCCACTTCCAGGCCTTTGAATTCTCTGTTCTAACTCATCTATTGTTTCTCTTAGTGACTGAAGCATAGCTCTAATCTCTTCATGGCTCATGGGATGATCTTCTTCTTCTCCTTTTTTAGAAGCCATCTTATGTTGTCGAAATCTCTTTCCAATTTTGGACTTATAACTTGCAAGTTTTCCTTTACCAAGTTTGAGTTTGGTTTTTGTAAGCATCCACTTGAAAAATACATTTCAAACCTGCTCTAATACCAACTTGATCCGAAAAATCCTTAGATGCTGAGCTACTAACTTGCAAATTACATGTGAAACACTTATTTAGCCAATTCCACTTTAATCATATAAATGACTTGCAAATAAATGAACTTGAAATGAACAATAATATAATCACATACACAAGTTGGAGAAAACGAAGTTCACCCAGTTTGGGCTACCTCACCGGGTCCACTTCCAATAGAGACTTATTTTATTAATGCTCAGATGCTTGCATTTTACAATTGTTAAATTTAAAGATGCTATTAAGTTCTTTTCAATTTACTAGACAATAATAGCATAAGCAGAATCACTGAGAGAAACAAAATCACACGGTACACAACATTTTATCTCGAGAAACCCCCATGGGGGAGAAAACCCAATAAAACTTCCTTAATATAGATTTCCAATACAATGCCAAGATAAAATACCAAACACTAGAGAATATCCAAGACTGAGTAATGCGCCTCTCTCTTCTCCTTCTTCTAGCTTCAATTTCCTTCAAACTTTCACACTAGATGAGTGACTTGAGTTAGTGAGTGAATGAGGCACTAGATTCTGTTATTTATACTAGCAGAGCAGTGCTAGGGTTGTGTCTATTAATCAAGCAGGTCTGACTTCTCCAACAAGTAGCTGCAACCACTTTAATTATCCCTAGGGTCCGACTTCTCAATTAGCATCATTTAATTAGGGTTTGACCAATCCACAAAAGGGGATTTGGTCATACATAAGTCCCGGCATGATCAATCCAAAAAATGGGATTGATCTATAAGATAATAACTCAATTATATTTAGAATATTCTCCGCAGTTACAATATTTCAACACTCCCCCTTAACAACAAGGGCATTCTACAACATCATCAGACGAGAGAGAGAGAGAGAGAGAGAGAGAGAGAGAGAGAGAGAGAGAGAGAGAGAGCAACAACATCATCAACATCTGGAACACTTACTGTCATATCTATAAATCATTAGAAGTTTTTCTCATCATCAATAACATCATTTTTCACAACATTGAGTTGGAGTAGCATCATCATCATCTGCATCAATTAACATAATGCTAAGGCAACAACATCAACACCATCATTAATAGCATGAGGTTAGTATAACATCACCAAAAACAACACAAGGATAATACATCATCATAAAAAAAAACACGAGGTTGAAACAACATCATCATCAACAACACAAGGCTGGAACAACAACATCATCAACAACACGAGGTTGGAATAACAACATCATCAACAACATGAGGCTGGAGCACCAACATCATCAACATGAGGCTGCAATAACATCATCATCATCATATAGAAACAAAATGAGGTAGGTGTAACAACAACATTTCGTGGTATTCTGACAGTCCCTAGGGATCTTCCCATGAATCATAAGATTCCCCAGGATATAAAATCCTAACAGAGCTACCATGTGGTACTCTGATAGACTGTTGTTACCGAAACTTTAGGATCTTCCCAAGAATCATAAGATTCTCTAGGATTATAAAAATCCTAACGGAGCTACCACTACTGACCACAACTGGCATATACATGCATAGGTACTTTGATAGACCGTCCTTACTGGACCTTTGGGATCTGTCCAGGGATGATCAATCCCATAGAATATAAAATCCTAACTGAGCTACCCGCTATTGGTCAGGATACCATAGTATCATCAGAATCACTCCCCCTTTTGAGGGATATCCTTTCGGACTATACCAAGATTGTCTTGAAAGTATTAAAACTTTACATGAGACAAAGGAATAGTCAACACATTTGCAACTTGCTCATCTGTGCCAACATATTGGAGCTTTACAACTCCCCTCTGCACCATATCACTAATGTAGTGATACCAGATTTCTATGTGCTTCGAATTGTCATGGAACACAAGGTTCTTCGTCATCTTTATACAACTCTGGTTATCACATAGAATCACGATTGCTTCCATCTCCAGATAAAATAGACCTGTCAACAACTTCCGAAGCCATATGGCTTCACAACTGGCGAAACATGCAACAATGTATTTCGCTTTTGCTGTGCTGAGAGAAATATTGGATTGCTTCCTACTCTACCATGAATTCATGGCTGAACCCAGACTGAAACAACATCCTGAAGTGCTCTTTCTATCAGAAACACTTCCAACCCATTATGAATCAGTATGACCAATCAGTCTGAAGTCATGATCTCCATTATAACAGAGACCAAAGTCCAACATACCCTTAAGGTATCTCATCACATGTTTTTCAACAACAAGGTGAACATGTCTGGGCTCTACCATGTTCTGACTCAAGGTTTTCACAACAAAACATATATCTGGCCTGGTATTCGTCAAATAAATCAATGATCCAATGATCTGTATGTACAACGTAGCATCAACCAATTCCGACGAAGTATCAACCATGAGCTTCAATTTTGTTTCCATGGGTGTGTTCATGGATTTACATTCCAACATATCAAACCTCTTCAGTATTTCAATTGCATACTTCCCTTGGTTAAGGAAGATATTATCTCGGATATACCAAACTTCAAGACCTAAGAAATAGTGCATCAGGCCTAGGTATTTCATCTCAAATTCTGTAGTGAGCTTATTCTTACAATCAATGATGAAATTTTATTCTCCAGTTAATAATAAGTCACCCACATACAACAACAATATAGCTGGCTCATCATTCATAACCTTGAAGTAAACGTTAGAATCAATTTTATTCTTGGTAAAGCCCAAGCTCGTTAGGAAACTGTCAATTCTACCATACCAAGCTCTAGGAGCTTGCTTCAACCCTTACAGAGCCTTATTCAACATGCATACATGAATCTTTCTATATTCAACTTCAAACCCTTGAGGCCATTCTATATACACTTCTTCTTCAATAACTCCATTTAAGAAGTATGTTTTCACATCCATCTGGTGTAACTTCCATTTCATCGTGGCTGCAAGAGCTATGATGGTTATGATAGAAGTGTATCTGGCTACAGGAGGAAACATCTCTTCATAATCAATGCCTTCCTTTTGAGAAACTCCACGAGCTACAAACCTTGCTTTATGTTTTTCAATACTTCCATCCACAACTTTTTTTATCTTGTATAACCATTTGGAAGATACCACATCTTTGTTCTTCGGCTTGGGAATTATTTCTCATACATCATTCTTTATAATGGATTGGTATTCTTCTGTCATGGCATCTACCCATTCTTTCTTCTGAATGGATTATTCAAAGCAGGTAAGCTCCTTTTCTATGATATCACACATCAAATCCATGTAACTAGAGAATGGAATAGGTTTCTTGATTTGTCTCATGTTTCCTTTTGGGGCACCATACTTCTCTCCATATTGAATGAGTTCCCTTGCCTAAGCTGGATTTCTCTTGTGAGAGATCATCGATTCTTGAGATTTTTTCATATCATGATCTTCTGGAATCTCATCATCATGGGTATTTGGGTATATGCTCTTCTTCATATACTTCTTCAAGTTGGCATCCCCTTGATTTATTGAGTGTTGCATATTCATCAAAGGTTACATCTATGCTGATCTCAATATGATGGTAACTTGGTATGTAAATTTTGAAGGCCTTAGAGACCTAACAATATCCAACAAATAATCCCTTCTTTCCTTAAGGGTCCAGCATGGTTCTCCTTTCTTTTGGAATGTGTACAAACATTGGACAACCAAATATCTTTAGATGTCTTACTTATGGATTCTTTCCGGAGAACATTTCTTTGGGGTTTTGAATCCAAGTGCACTATGGGATAATCTATTTTGGACATACATTGTTGTTCTTATTGCTTCAACCCATAAGTGCATTGGAATATCTTGATCGTGGATCATGGTCTTCACTGCTTTCATTATTATTCTATTCTTTCTTTTTGCTACACCATTTTGTTGGGGATTATAGGGAGTGGTGAGCTCCCTCTTGATCCCGACATCTATGCAAAATCTTACAAATTTTGAGGTGTATTCTCCTCCATTATCTGACCTGAGTATATTGATTTTTCTTTCTGAGAGGTTTTATATCAAGGCTTTGAATTCCTTGAATTTTCCAAACACTTCATATTTTGATTTCAAGAACTAAACCCAAGTCTTTCGAGAATAATCATCAATAAATGACACTTAATATACATACCCACTAAGAGAGGTTGATGGAATTAGGCCACATACGTCTGAGTGGATGAGCTCCAAGATTCCTTCTGCTTTACTATCGCTCTTTGGGAAAGGATTCTTTATGCTCTTTCCTTGTGCACATCCCTTGGACACACCTTCATGATCAACCTTGAATTATGGTAGACCTGTAACTACCTTGATTACATATGGTAAGGATTTGTAGTTGATGTGGGCTAGTTTTCTATGACAAAGTTCACATGGACTCTCAGTGGAGTGATTTAAGGCTGCATCTAAGTGACCTTTTAACTTATACATACCACCTTCTTATGTTCTAATAACAATTACATCTTCTATGGTTTTTCCTTTAGGCCACATAATAACTTCACCATCTATGAATGCAAACCTGAAACCTTTATTATCTAAAGCTAAGATAGAAAGTAGGTTATTTGTCAAACTTGGTACATATAGTACATCCTTCATCTTCACCGGGGTCCTTGAATCAAGTTTGTAGGTGGATTCTCCCACTCCTTTGATAGGGTACTGGTAATCATCTCCAAGTGTAACTTTCTGGGGAAAGTTATTTTCTGTAAGGCTAGAGAGAATGTCTCTCTAACCTGTCATGTGCTTAGAATTACCACTGCTTATGAGCCAAGTTTCCTCTCTAGGTGACATAGATCCTGAGAGGGCATAAAATAAAACATAGTCTCCAATCTTTTCTTTAATCATATTCGTGGGTGGCTCATCATCTTCAACTGCATGGGCATGGTGTATTTTTTTATTTATCTTCTTGTATTATTCTCTTCTAGCTGGATAATTCTTAGAAATATGTCCCATCTTGTCACAATGGTAACATTGATAGGAGGATAAATCATTTTCTCTTCTTTGACCTTTCTAAAATTTTTGGAATCTCCTTGGAGGATGAGATTCTTTATGGAAGTGGGTGAATCTCCTTGGGGAGTGAGATTCCTTGTGTAGGTGAGTCTCTTTCTGGAAGTGAAACCTTTTCTTTCTTCATTTAGCATGAGAAACTAGAGATTGATCTTCATCCCTTAATAGTATTGCTTCTTGTTTAGCTACTCTTGCTTCTTCTTGAACACATTCTTCCCAAAGACTGTCAAAATGTAGTTTCTCCTTTCTGGCACAAATAGTTTGGATGAAAGCATCCCAAGGTCTTGTGAGACCATTAAGGGCTATCATTATGAGTTCATCTTCATCTAGGTTGTCTCCAATTGCTTCCAGATGTTCATTGAATTGATAAATCCCAGAGATATAGTCATGAACTGTTTCTCCTTTCTGCATATTTTTATTCTTGAGTTGGGTTCTCAAGTTCATCTTCTGGTTAATGTTCTTTCCTTCATACATTCTGATTAAGGCATCAAACATATCTTTTGGAGTGTTCTTAAAATCCACTTGAGGGATCAAGTGATATTTAATAGAGTCTGCAATGATTCTTTTGGCCCTAACCATATCCTTGTTGTACTTTTCTTTAGCTACAAATTCGTCGGGTTCTGGTACATTTTCCTCGATGAATATTGCAAGGTCATTCTCTTCAAGAATGAGTGCAATCCTATACTTCCAGGGACAAAAGTTTTCCACACCTTCTAACTTGTCAACAAGGTTGGTGCTTGCAGACATCTTTACCTGGAGTTGGGAAAATGACCAAAACTTAAAAGTGCTTAGAAATTAAATCTAAACTTACCAGGAGGTGTGCTGAGCTGAGGCAAGTAGGCCGGTGTAGTCTATTTTTAGAAAATCCAAATTTTAATCCTTGAAATTGGACCTGCGTAAATCTGGACTGGTACTTCTGGTATTGGTTCTCATTTCATGGTACTAATGAAAACTGGGGTTTCACTTTTCGGAGGCTCTATCCACTAAAAATGTGCACTTAAGCTACCAATGATTTTTATAGGCTAGGGCGCACTTCCCTAGATGGTTTTTAGGCTGAAATTCCCTTCCAACAAAAAACCCTAATTTTCTTGTACGACAACAATGACATTTTTGGTTACCCAATGAAAGGTGCTCTATTAAGTCAAGCTCTGAAACCATGTTAAATTTAGATATGCTATTAAGTTCTTTTCAATTTACTAGAAAATAATAGCATAAGTAGGATCACTGAGAGAAACACAATCAAAAGGTACACAACATTTTATCCCGGGAAACCCTCATGGGGGAGAAAACCCCGCAAAAAATTCCTTAATATAGATTGCCAATACAATGCCAAGATAAAATACCAAACACTAGAGAATATCCGATTGAGCAATGCACCTCTCTACTTCTTCTAACTACATCTTCCTTCAAACTTGCGCACTAGATGAGTGACTTGAGTGAGTTAGTGAATGAGGTGCTAGCCTCTCTTATTTATACTAGCCGAGGAGCGCTAGGGTTGTGTCTTTTCATCAAGCAAGGCCGACTTCTCAAAAAAGTGGCTAAAACCACTTTAATTAGCCCTAGGGGCAAACTTCTCATTCAACATCATTTAATTAGGGTTTTATCAATCCACAAAAGGGGATTTGGTCATACATAAGTCTCGACATGATCAATCCACAAAAGGGGATTGATATATAAGATAATAAGTCAATTATATTTAGAATATTCTCCGTAGTTACAATATTTCAACAAAAATGACCTTTTTACATGTTACTCAAATGAAGAAATAGAGTGCACCGTTGGATTCCTAGCGAAAAATCATGCAAAATTGATATAAAATACTCAAATTTCCGTCAAGGTTGTCAAACAATTGGTTTGGATTGATGGACAATTGGTTTGGATAGTTGGTTGTCATCGATGTCAACCCTTAGAGAGTGATATTGTAGATTGATGTCAACTCTTAGAGATTGATGTCAACCCTTGAGTATGTTCGGTAGCACATTCCGGTAGCTCCAAAAGTTTGGGTAAGGGACCCGAGTTTGTTTGAGGTATAAAGGCATAAATATCAATGAATATGAACGTGAGACTATTCTATATGTATAGTACATGTCGTGTCATTTCCAATGATATTGGTACGTCACGTAGTTCCTCACGGTTGAAGAGATATGGCTTAGTGAAGTTGAAGAACCCTCATGAGTTATCTAGAAGCCCCTAGAAGGTCAAAGAAGTCAAATTATTCTAGAAGCTACTAGAAGAAGTTTACTAGTCAAAGTTTGCATTCTTCAGCTGAAAGGGCATGAAATTATAAGCAAATGAACCCCACTTTGTGGTGAAAGTAGTCTTTCTCTTGTCCTCTTCTGCAATCTGACCTGATGATAACCTGAGAACCCATATGTAAAAGAATAACCTTCGTTGTCTGCCACATGATCAAGGAATTCATCACTAAATGGGGTAGAAAAATGGTCATTTAAAATTTTGTAATCTACACATACACTTATATCATCAATACCCTTCTTACTCTGTATTACAATAGGAATAATCCACTCATCCTCATACATAGGGAAAATTAACCTAGTTGTAAGCATTCTATCGGTCTCATTCTTAACCTTTTCTTTGACTCTTAGATTTAGGCGATACGGTCTATGTTTGACTGGATGATCATTTGGCTTCAATTCTATATTCATCGCCCCTAAGTCCCCTTTAATCCCTTTTAGTTCTGATTTTTTTTAGGAAACATATCTTCATACTCCCACAATAGAGCCTGTATATCTATCATAGTTTGTTCATCCCAATTGTCTCCTATATATTCCATCTTAGGATGTTCCTCACTTCCGATATTCACTTTCTGAAACTTCAGAGGCTGATCATATGAGTTGCTGGTATCACATGTTAGGGTATCCTTAAATTCTCTTGTTCATGTGGATTCCTGAAAGGTTAATTGTCTGAGCTCCTCCAACTCCTCAAGATCTCTAGGGTCCTTGTCAACTTTGCTACAAGCCATAGGTATTCTCACATGAGACGGGTACAAACTATACTCAAGCAAATGTTCATGCTCAAGATGAACTATAAGTGGATGTTTATGCTTAAATTCATTACTAAACAACATTTTCTTTATTTTCTATAGTCCAACTATGATTTCATAAGTCTTACTAGAGAAAGAGAAGTCATGACAAAATCGACTCTATAGCATTTTCCAGCATGCAGTATGTCGTTGAGTCTCCTCGTGTACGTACCATGCTTTTGGAATTGTTCCCAAAGAATGGAAAAAATGGTGTACCCATAATTGAGAAGGAAACTAAAAAACTTTCCATACCCCAATACTATATTTAATATGATCCCTTGGATCAGATGACTTGTCGTATGATTCTAGAGTTAAATTCCAAATCTTTAGCTTTTGATCCTTACTAGACTAGTTGACCTGCAAAGGAGAATGAAGTGATATTGAATGGTGAGCTTCAAATCATCCCAAGAAGACAAATTTACCTTTATTAGAGGTCCACCATATGGTTGTGGACGATCACAAGGCTATGTCAAGTCCCAAAACTCTCTGGTCTACAACATAATTTTTCTCCATATCAATGAGAAAACTGTGTAGATTCGAGGTGCCATCATATGTTGGATAATTACCTATCTCATCTCCAATCTATCTTACCAACTTGATGGTTGTGAAACGCCTAGATATTTTTTCATACCTTCCTTGTTGCCAATTGTCAAAAGTTGCTTCAGGATCTTCATCCATAGATTGAATGCTTTGCCAAATTACGGATCCAAAAAATCATGCTCCATATTCTCATATGTTGGGTTGGTATACCTTGGGCCTTGATATAGGTCTATACCTATATAGGAGAGTATACTAACTCAGGTTTTCCCATTTTCCCCATTATGATCTATTATATCATAATTATCATAGGCCTAGTCAATGTGTAAGAGAGCTGGGTACTTATCTCCCCCCCCCCCATTATTTCAATGACCTCAAAGTCCAACACTATTTTGACACCAAACAAATCCACCTCGACATTTTGCAACCTTCCCACTGAATAAATGGAATACTTATTTTCCATTCACAACTGAATAGGAGAGTATACTAACTTAGGTTTTCCCATTTCTTCCCAAGTCTTCTTTGGCAATATGTTGACATTGGAGCCTAATTCCAACATAACGTCTTGGATCTCATAATCATCAATGTGAGTATTCAATCTGAATTCTCTCCGAGTTCTCCTCTTTCTTCTCTGTACCCTACTTTCGTTCTTTTCTGGAAGGTTAGTAGTAATAGATTCCTTTGGCTCCTAAGGCCACTTTGACTGTGTTCCGCAAATTCACAGTGAGTAGTTCATCATCCAATATGTCATAAAAAATATATAACCATCTATTAACAACCTTTTGTGACTTACCCGAGGGCTTCATCTAAGCAAGTGATTCTCTAACGAATCTTGGTTGGAGAGGGTTTGGATTAAAACTTGGTTCCACCACCTCAGGCATTACAGAACTAGACATTTGTCTGAGCATTTCCACTGCATTCTTAAAGAATTCCTTCTTCCTTACATGATCATACTTGGTAGCCTCATGTACCACCTTCTGGATCTTGGTATGATGCAAACTTTCCATATCAACACCGATCTTACCCCTCCTCTAGTGACAATATTAATATTGGACTTTATTCCCTTAGTTGCGTATTTGGGCTTAGAACTTATCATTTTATATCTTCTTTTCTTGGCATGGTCTTCCCATTTATCAATCAGATCAGGAAAATCCTCAGTGGCATGGGTATTATTGCTGCAGTGCGCTAACCATGGTCTTCTTGGAAGTGGACAATCTCTTGCGAGATTCCCTTTCTCATCAAAGTTGTAACAATCAACTGGTCCTCTTTTTCAAGTCGGTCCAGCTCTAAAATTTCCTCCACCTCTGTGGCATCCTCCAAACCCTTGAGGAGTTTCATTGAATCTGAACGCGAATCGATCCAATCTTTCTACGAGAGCATCCAAAGCTCTACATTGGTTGGTATTATGAGTAGGCGAGCCACATAATTCATAATACACGATATTCAGAGAAGGGTTATACTTTTGTAAAATAGGGAAGTGCCTTGAAGAGCCTATGACTTCTATAGATCTCACAATATGGATTTCCCTAGCCTCCTTGATTATTCAGAAAACCATGGTATTGAACAACTCCATGAAATGACGTTGTAGTGGCAACTTGCATAACTCCTCCTTATGGTCCTTCTGGCGGAGGCACCATCAGGTTAGTAGAGGGTCTTGCACCCCTCATTATTGGACATTCAGTTGATGTATGAGATTCTGTGTAACAACCAATACATCATACCTGTGATCGACCTAATCTAGGAAGGGCCAACTCCTATATCTTCTTAGTTAATGAAAATATATGGACCTATAGTTGTTTAATATTGTTATCTTCAGGTTGTATCATCACCCGCAAGCTTCCAAGATAACCTTCCATGGCCTCAATATTCATGGCTTGATCCAACGCTTCTCCCAAAGTAGCTATCCTTTGCTAAGTCAATGGGATTTGGGTCAAAGGTAACAACCCATGAAAAAATCACTCTCTCTCATGATTCTCATGGATAAAACTTTCCAACTTCATGATAACATCTTTAAATATCTGATTGTATTCCCAAGCGGATTGACCATCTCTCTGCTTTATCTCTCACAACTTAGAAAGAGCCCGTTTCTCTGATTGAGGTAACTGAAATTCCGCTATAAACTTCTGCTTGACCTGAGCTAAAGAGAAATCTTTCCCTTGATTATTCCCTGGCTCAATAGATTTCATGTACCAATTTAGAGCTCGACCCCTTGAAGTAGTCTAGAACTCAACCGATTTATTTTCATCTAGAGTTATGTGATACCTCCATATGGCCTCACAGAGGAACCCGTGTTTCTTGACATCCTCATCCCCTTTAACCCAAAAATCCAAGTATCAGGTGATAGATCCTACATGTTGATGCACCATTGATGGATTTGGAGATCCTATTAAAATGAACCCCGAGGGTCCTAGTTGTGATATAAACAAAACACTCACCACACTTCTGATACTACTACTACTAAAACTTGTTGGATTAGAAGGGTTGGAGACAACATAAACTACATAGGGATTTAGTGTAGAGTTTACCAAATTTTTAGATGATGCCAGGGCAATATGTGAATTGGGGTTGGTTCCTTTACTTACAGAGCATAGCTATTTTATACGGGGGGTCATATTTTCTTGCAAGGTTCCATATACCCCGTGATGTAGTCCAATATGTTTTGGCATCATAGGTTTCGATTCTCCCACATCTCCCTTTGAGGTTTCAACTGAATATTCTTCTTCAGTGGTGGAATCTGTCCTTAATTCTTCATCCATCTCTTCTAAGGTTTCCTTCTCTTGTCTTCCTCCTTCAAAACCTTCACCTCTCTCACCAAATATCTCCTTCAACCATTGAATGGACAACCTTCCTCATCTCTGCAACTCTCACAACTTCTGTAACTCTTTTCTTCAACTACTATCACAACCGACCTCCTTCCACGAATGATCAACTCTCTTCATTACCTTTCTCATCTAGTTTCTCCACCTCTTTTTGGTAATTGAAACCCTCCTCAGAGCTCGTTCATCTCTTGCATTCTTCTCTCGCCCCCCCCACCCCCCCCATTTCCATAAAATCCTTCTTTATTAACTCATGAACCCTCCCAAAAATCACCTTCCCACGAGCATAAGGGTTTACACTCCCATATCAAATGAAGGAACATGTAACATCCCTTCTTTCACTAGAAAAGTATTGATCCATAGAGGGATTCCCCGTAATAGTCTTCCCCTGGATCCTTATTTAAACATGACTTCCACTTTTAAAAAATATTGGTGGTTCTCTGCAACAAATTTGATAATGTAACCCTCCAGAACAATCTGCACCTAAAACTCCACAGCATGAGATATCTGATGATCCAGTAGGTGAAGAGACACTAAACATTTAGCGGTCCAATTATATCTCCTTTTGACTTGATATTTATACTCAGGAGCTTCTTACAGTCGATCTAACCACTGATATACCTCTTCGGGGAACCTAATCCAAAAAATCCCGTACCAGTCACTAGTAGGATTTGAGTAGAACATAGTGCTTTTCACAACCCTATAGATTTTGTGTCGCAAATCTGCTTCCTATTGTATGAATGTTTCATCCATTGAAGCATCCTTCTTTCCCACCAATTCTCAACATCAGTTTTATAAATCCAATGAGGCATCCTCTAAAAACTCACTTTAAAGCTCAAGTCCCAGCAATGAAACCATTTGTTGGTGCAAGGTTGAGACCAAGGTTATCTAAGGTTTCCAACAAAAGGCACCACTGTAGTCTAGTAATGTTGACATATTTATTCTTCCATAAAGGAAAGAAGTCTCACCCGAGGCATAACCGAGACTTGGATGATGAAGTGAGTCATCAAGAATGCAACATCATATTTATCTTAACAATAATTAGGGCCATAGAGTAGATCCCAAAGACACACACAAATAGTGATCAAATGCTAACGAAACAAGAAATAAGTAATAGCGCGATAGAAACATAGATTCATACACATCAGGACAGATCAACAAGAATAATAATTTTAGGGCACGAAATAGTCCATTATATTAGCAACATCTCCCTTAACTTTCATATAATAAATGTATTTCTCATGCAATAACTTGTGCAATGAGATCTAGCCCTGAATACCCATTTCAAACTCAAAACCTACTGCACAAGCACAATACTACCAACAAATCCCATTACGAGATATCAAGACTGACTCAATCCCAACCCAACCATAGTAGTAACAATATGTCTCTCCTATGCACTTAATTAAAACTTCTTCCCTATCGCACTGCCTTCCTCTTTATACTTTTCTCTTGGTCACTTATTGGAATCCTTGTTCTGCTATTTTTCCATGTTTTTCCCACTGGCGCTCAATGCTCTTGGAATTTTTCACTGCTCGTCCAACTAGATCATGGTGATTTTGGCTATCTCTGCTACTGGTACACTTTCAATTAGCTCTCCATTCTTCTAATTGTTTTCTTCTACTTCTTCATCTTCCATCTGGCATACACCGCTTCCATAAGACTTCGGTATTTCCAAAAATGGAGGGCCCAACAAGTGTTTTAGGATCTCCAAAGTGGCATGTGTAGAGGATGTCCATGTGTGCAAAAGTATCCCAAATGTGCCTTTGAGGATGTGACCAATGCCATGGAATATGTGTATTGGCTTGAGAATTGTGACAATGTCTCAGGAGATGTGAAACTGACTAAACATATGCATAATCATCTATGATAGTATATTGCCAAAAGTGTGATGAATACATAAGAGAGGGAACCCATGGTTAGGAATACAATAAGTGTGTTATACACAGATGTGACAAAATTTACAAAGAGAAACACATTTACATCAAATACAAAGTGGTAAGAGACCATTTATCTCCCCTAGATCATGTTTCCTAGTAGATCCACCCCAATATGGTTGCATACCTAACTTAGATAATAAGTGACCGACACGATGAGAGTTACCAACATCAGGGGGCAGTTGATCGTAGCCATAAAAGAAAAATCCAATCTTGATATGGGGACTAAAAGGATGGGCCATGAATGACCACATGGGGTCTGAATATACCACATAATCCCCTACCAATACATAGAACATCTAATCATGGTCCAATACAATAATTAATGAGCACAAATACAACCTCACTTTTGGCTCATCATGGTACAATATGGCACATAATCTTCTCATATGATGGTCTAGATCTGGTTAAAAAGTATAAGGCACACTGAGGTGAATCTAAGGTGTAACATAGGGGACACAGATACTTAGACTACAAGTGCATAAATGCTAATTGAACCTATTAACTTGGTCGTCAAAATGGAAGTATTGGAAGAGTAGAATCAAGAAGATTCATTTGAAGATGCTTTTAATTTCACATTGTTATGGTATTCCAAACTTGTAGAAAGCTAAGCTACTAAAGAAGCAAACTAAAATGGCAGTGGAGTCAATCCATCCTACATCCTAACCCATATGCCTCTTGATTTTTATCAAGATGTTATTACCATTGTTGTGTATAACATAAGTGTTTAATTGATAAGAAGTTCAAGTACTCCTACTATATTGGATTTAAATAGGGTATGTGTGTCTTCTAAAGGGAATCATAATTTGTCTTTAGTATTGTCTATTTCTATGATTGTTATTATAGGAATACCATCAATTTTACAACAACCAAGACTCTTGGGATTTTTGTTAGACTAGATTCACGAGAAAATGATAATAACATAGCCAAATGATTCATGTATATGGTTTCCTTTGTTTCATGATAAAGGTGACGAAGGCATAGGGATAGAATTGGTTCCTCTGAGATGCCATTTGGAATGCATGGAGAACCACATACATGATGCAATTGGGGGAATTACAAATGGACTTGTGAGGAAGGTTGTTGCAATGGTATATGAAGTGTAAGTAGAACTCTCCCACCTTGCGTGGTGTGACTTTGGTTTCATTGAGGGTAGAGTTCATGAAGGGTTTCAAATGACGAGCTGGTAGTGACAAATTATTGTAGAGATAAAGGAGATCAAGCAAAAGGTTGGAGAAACCATTTGGGGTATCACTAGTGATTCTGAGACTTGATGAGTTGATTGAGCTACACCTTCTAGGAGGTGAAACACAAAGAATGGTTAATTGGTGGGATGCTAACTCACTTGCAAACACTGTTACCACAATAATGGTTGTTGACACTGAATGGGAAGCATTAGAATTTGCAATGCATCTAGAGACTATCAGGGAAGTATTTGGAGCTTTGATTCCAAGGTTAGTGGAGTTCTAGTATCACTTGACCTCTTTATTTAAGCAAATTCAAGATCTGGTGAAGGGAAAGAACACTCCAAGGGAAGTGATTTGGTGCATGCTTTATAAAATATAAGGACACCTATGGAATGATTTCCCCATGGCCCAAATATATGTCATGGTAGTGTCTAATATTTTTTATGAGAAATATTTTAGGAAAGACAAATGTTTAACTTTGTGAAATATGTAGGAACATTGTGACATGATATCCATCATTGGTCATTATTACAAAAGTATAGTAGCAATGTGATGGTAGTACATTGTGACTTTTGTCGGGTAAACACTCACCATACAGAGGACCGTTGTGCATTGTCCACACTTGTTGAGATATTTGAGAAGAATATGTTTGTTGTAGAGTCA
>ML843823.1:15209-45836 GCA_009831015.1 Picea engelmannii | reverse complement strand
TTTTTTCCCTATGGATGAATAACTCACACAACTTCTTGGAGATATGATATTTGGATGATTTTTCAAGTTTCATGGATGATTCATGGCTAGGGTTTCATGAATGAGAATTGATTTAGTTATTAAGTGTTTCGTCTAAGTCTTTGTAGATTTATTCATGAATGTATTAAGTGTGGATGTTCTTATCAAAGTGGTGATAATGCATTTTCCTTTTATTTCTCTTGAATAGATCTTATCATGTAAACCCTAGGTATGTTTTTAGTGGAATACCTTCCCTTGATATCATTTTTAAATCTTGTTGAAGGACATAGGAATATTTTCTAGGGTTGGTAGTGTACTACCCTAGTTGTTTTCCTATAAGATAGATTTCTATGGTTTGTAGTGGACTACCTTAGGTTTTATCCAAAATTCATCCTTGATATCATCTTCTAAATGTTGCTAGAGGACATAAGATGACTTACTAGGGTTTGTGGTGGACTACCCTAGTTGCGTTTCTATAGGATATATTCCTATGGTTTATAGTGGACTACTATAGGGTTTTATCCAAGGTCCTTCTTTCACTTTTACCTTCACTAAAGTTCATAGTTTGACTCCTAAGAGTATTAAATGACACTAGTCTTAACTCCTTGTAGCAAGTCTTAAAACCCAAATTCATCTTTTATTTCATTGTCCTAGGGTTATATTAGGCTTTGTAGCAACCACTCTTCAATTTTTATCCATAATAATGCTTGATGTCTAGGGTTTGATTGACATATTTTACTTTAAATTATATATTATCATAATTTATTGCATTACTAATTTAATTTTCATCCTTCTAGGGCTTGACGTCTTGCATAATTAGGGATCTTATCATTTCAACAAGTAATTGCATGCAAAACCCTAATTCAACTTGTATATTTTCATCCTGTTAGGGACCTAACCTCCCTAACCCCTCACGTAGGTAGAATAATATATTTCCATGTAAGAAAGGCCAATACTAATAAGGTATAGAAATAAGGAAGAATAAGTCAAATGTAAGAAGACCTAATAGAAACTTTCACTTATAGAAGGATCTTCCTGTAGGTTGTTCTTTTGGATAGACATATTTAACATAAATAAGAGTAGAGGGTATGAGAAGTTTTGTCTTGGATATTATTGTAATAGAGCTATGCTCTACTGGAGGTGTCCCCCTCGAATATGTAAGTGAACATTGCCATCATTAATCAAGGGGATATTTATGGTGTTATTCTAGTATTATTCTGGTTATATAATTGCTGTTCTACCATTTGTAGTTGAAACATTTCTATTCTGCATACAATTTTATATATGGAATACTACAAGTGGTATCAAAGCACTTTCCTTGGCAAAAAATTGTGGGTTAATTTTTTTTCAAAGTAGAGACATATTCTGTAGACTTAAATTTACAAAGATATGTCGTTACGCTCATAAACCCGCGGTCAGGGAGTCATACACGTAGGAAATACAAGTGGTACTTAAGAGCACATCTGTTGGCCACCCTTGTAACCCTGTTGGTACCCCTTCGAGTGGTAGCGCATCAGACAACACCTGCATACAGATCAACCTAGATATCCTAAAGCCCTCCATAGATAAACTGATTGGCCACCGCCATCGAGAACATCACTTGGGAAGGTAGTCTTTAGTACCTGGGTAGTCGGGTAGTACAAATAAGGGCACGATCTAGAATCCTTAGTTGGTGCACTAAGATATTGGGCCGAGTACTTCTATTGGACCTTGCACATATATCATAGAGATATAACACAGGGAAAACCCTTGTCTGTAGACACCCAACATACCCTAACCCTTGGGACGAAAACAAAAGGAGAACAAGATCTATTGCCACGTAACTGTGCTTCCTATATTTAGGTTGCAAAATTACTACACATTTCTTCTTGTTAAGAATTTGGGCATTTCAACACTGCAAGATTCTTCAGATCGGAGTATAACTTAAAGGAGTAAAAAGAAAATTCTGGATCCTGTTGGCACCATTATTTGAGCCCTATCCAGTTGGATTCCTCTCTTCTCCCTTATTGAAATCATACCTATCATTTTTCAATAATTTGTTTTCCCATGGACCCGACCCCCTTCCAACACCCTTATTTGGGCCTTACCCCTTTGGATTCCCCTTGTCGCCCTGATCATTGTGATACAATTAACCCATAACCCATTTTATGCGTGGTCCCACCCATCCCTTTTCATTTTTCCTCTTCATTATGGCCCACACCTGTAGCCAAGACTTGGATGGTCGCTTCAATTCCTTGTCCTCTAATTTCACAGAGACCCAATAGGAAGTGCGACAACTCAGTGCCAATTTTTCCACCATAAATAAAAACATGCATTCCTCCATAGATTCGATTTTTTCCACCATCAATAAAAACCTACATTCCTCCATAGACGCCAAAATGGAAACCATCAAACAAGACCTCACTACCCATATTGCATCCTTCACTACCATGATCTGTGCCAAACTGAATATCCCTGTAGATCTTCCCTCCTCTGACCCACCTTTGCACTCCGAAGGTGAAACTTCCTCTAATTCCTAGAATTTTCAGCCCCATCACTTTCAACGTGACCTACACCTTCTGCGTGTGGATGTGAACAAATTTGATGGCTCAGATCCTACTGTATGCGTAACTCAAATGGAACATTATTTCTGTTTGTATGGAATTACATATGAGTTGGCCAAAATCCAATATGATGTTCTCCATCTATATCAAGAACGTTGGAAATGGTGGCAATGGAGACAAAATTCCCGCCAAAGTATGTGGCTTGGACAAAATTTGTGGCAAATATTTATAAATTCTTTGACACTGACACCAACCATTTAGGCTGTTTGACAGAGTTGAAACAATATGGCATAGTGGAAGAGTTTATAACTGCTTTGGATTGATTGGAATTCCGTACAGAGGGCATGTCTAATGCTTTTTTTCGAGAATGTTTTATTAGTGGTCTCAAGGATGAGATTCACGCCCATGTCCTCATTGCTCGACCTCAGAGTTGGGTGGAAGCTACTAAAAGAGCTACATAAGCACAACATGTTGTCTTTTCTCAAACCCAAAAACCCTCCTTTATTCCTTGCCCTAAACCAGTCACTCCCACTCCTCCTTCCACTCCACTAAAGATCCAAAAATTGATCAGGGCATAAATGGATGAACAACAACTCAAAGGCCTTTGTTATAATTCAGATGACAAATATTTTGTTGGGCACAAGTGTAAGGAACAAAATATTTTTATGGCCATCTCCGAGGATGTTTCGAAAAATGATTTAGAGGGAATCCCTGTGGTCGAGTCACCTGAACCCATTGACATGACCCCACCCTCCGACCCTCCTGAAGTTGAACCAATCATTTCCTTGAATTATCTCACTAGGTTATCTTCTCCCCAAACCGTCAAGCTAATTGGTTACATTAAGCATCGAAAGGTCATCATCCTTGTTGAAAGTAGAAGCACCCATAATTTTATTCATTGTCGCATTGCTTAAGAAACTAATTGCTATATCCTTGTAGTCAATAAATTTCAAATCATGATTGCCAATGGTGGGTCCATGAAATGTGGGGGGCGTTCTGAAAATTCGCATCTCCAAATTAGTCAGTACCACATGAAATATCATATGTTTTCTATTGACATGGGTGGTTGTGACATTGTGTTGGGTAAAAAATGGCGAAGGACTCTGGGTCCCATTCTCATGGATTTTAAGGAATTAACCATGCAATTCAACTGAGAGGGCCAACAATATATGTTCCAAGGCATCATCATCAGTTCCCCAGATATCATCAGTTCCCATCACATGGAAAATATCCTAAAAAAAGGTCATTCTGGAATTATTGCACAAGTCCATGCCATTCATGCCACTGAGACACCCTCTGTTCCGTAGGTCCTCCAATCCATCCTCTCTAAACATCAAGTTGTTTTTTCCACTCCCTAGGGACTTCCTCCTTCCTGTGGTGTTCATGATCATTCCATTTCCCTTGTCCCCGACAACCTTCCTCCCAATGTTTGTCCCTATCGTCATCCATTTTCCTAGAAAAATGAAATTGAGAAAATTGTTCAAGAATTGCTCAATGCATGTGTTATCCGTCTTAGTACAAGCCCCTAATATTCTCCTATGGTCATGGTCCTTAATAAAGAAGGATCTTGGCACATGTGTCCTGACTTCTTCACCCTCAACAAACTCACCATCAAAGAAAAATTCATTATTCCCACCATTGATGACTTCTTGGATGAATTGAGTGGTGCCCAATTCTTTACTAAAATTGATCTTCGTTATGCCTACCACTAGATACGTATGAACGAGGCAAACATTCCTAAGATTTCATTTCAAACTCGTGAGGGCCACTATGAGTTTTTGGTCATTCCCTTTGGCTTGTGTAATGCTTCCTTCACTTTCCAAAGCCTCATGAATCATGTCTTCCGTCCTTTTCTCTATCATTTTGTCTTAGTTTTCTTTAATGATATCCTCATATATAGTAAAACCTGGACATCCCATCTTTCTCATGTGGATAGAGTTCTACATCTACTCTCTGAACACCAACTTTTCCTCAAACAATCTAAATGTGCTTTTGGCGCCTCAAAAGTTGAGTACTTGGGTCATATTGTTGGAAAGGCAGGTGTTAGGGTGGATCCTAATAAGATTGAATCTATGCAGGATTGGCCTTTCCAAAAGACTCTCAAAATATTGCGTGTATTTATGGGTTTAACAAGCTATTATCACACATTTGTTAATGATTATGGAAATATTGCGATACCTCTCACTTCTCTCCTTAAAAACAATTCTTTCACTTGGATTCCAACAACTGATCAAGCCTTTCAAACCTTGAAGGATGCTATGTGCACCACTCCAGTCCTGACCCTTCCTAATTTCACAAATACCTTTGTCTTGGAATGTGATGCTTCTGGGAGAGGAATTGGAGCAATCCTTATGGAATATGGTCCACCTTTGGCCTTTACCAGAAAACAACTGCCAGAGTGACATTTGGGCCAATCAATCTATGAAAAATAAATGTTGTCTATTCTACATGCGGTGGAACTTTGGCATCCTTATCTATTGGGGAAGCACTTCCAAATTAAGAAAGATCATCAAAGCCTCAAGTATTTTATGGAACAATGCCCTTCCTCCCCAGAGCAACAAAAAGGGGTGACTAAGCTCTTTGGATATGATTATGAGATCATTTACAGGAAAGGAAATGACAATGTGGTTGCTGATGCAATTTCAAGAAAATATGGATATGAAGGGTCCATTTTTCCCTCTCCTTCATTGTACCATATTGGATCCAAGCTGTTTGCTAGGAATGGCTACAAGATCCCAAAATTTCGCATATGATCCAACAATTGCAGGACAATTTTCTAGTTTCCCCAAGGTTGTCTTGGCACAATGACGAGCTTTGCTATAAAGGCTGTTTGTATTTAAGTAAACAATCACAACTTAAACCCATGGTACTTTATGAGCTTCATGCTACAACCACAGCTGGGCACTGTGGGTTTAAAAAAACCTATGACCGAGTTAAACGTTCTTTTTCTGGGATGGTATGAAACAAGGCGTTCACAATTTTGTGGCAGAATGTGATGTTTATCAATGCCACAAGGGAGAAACAGTCAAAGATCCTCACACATTACAACTGCTTGTGATTCCACCTGCTATTTGGAGGGATATCTCTATGGTTTTTATTGTGTGATTACCTAAATTGGGCAATAAATCAGTCATCATGGTGGTTGTTGATCATCTTTCCAAGTATTCTCATTTCTGTGCTCTTCAACACCCATTTACCACCTCTAGTATGGCTCAAATTTTCATCGATCAGGTCTTCAAGCTTCATGGCATGCCTCATTCTATTGTTTTTGATTGAGACCCCACTTTCACCACCAATTTTTGGCAAGAACTGTTCAGGATACAAGGAACACAATTGCATCTCAACACAACTTATCATCCCCAGATTGATGGTCAAACTGAAGTTGTCAACAAGTGTTTGGAAACATATTTGAGGTGTTTTGCATTAGAAAGGAAAAATCAATGGGCTCAATGGTTACCACTAGATGAATGGTGGTACAACACTTATTACCATACAACTACCCGCATGACTCCTTTTGAAGTAGTTAATGGAAAAAATCCACCTTCAGTTCTCTCATACCTTCCAGGTGTCTCGAAGGTCTAGGCAGTTGACCAAACACTTACAGTTTGAGATGCTAGTATCTGTACCCTAAAAGAGAATTTGGTCATGGACCATAATCACATGAAGCAACAGGAAGATCAAGATCACTCTGAACGTCAATTTGCTTAAGGAGACTAGGTGTTTCTTCAACTACAACCTTATAAGAAAACTTCCCTCAAGGCTGACCATTGTTAGAAACTGGCGCCCAAATTTTATGGTCCTTATACCGTTCTCAATCATGTGGGATAGGTGGCCTATTAGTTATATTTTCCTGGTCATTCTCAACTCCATCCTATTTTTCATGTCTCCTTCTTAAATAAGGTGATTGAACTAAGTGCCAAACTCAAACCAACATTCCTGAGTTGGATGGAGAAAACTCCATCTGGCTGCAACCAAAATAAGTTTTGGACCAGCATGAGTGTTTTTTGCGTCAACGCACCATCAAGGAAGTATTAGTCCAGTCGAAAGATACCACTCCAGTAGATGCCACTTGGGAAACAACTACCATTCTGCATCAATTTCCTCATCTCAAGCCTTAAAATAAGGTTGTTTTTAAGGGGGAGGACATGTTAGGGACCTAACCTCCCTAAACCCTCACGTAGGTAGAATAATATATTTCCATGTAATAAAGAACAATATTAATAAAGCCTAGCAATAAGAAAGAGTAAGTCAAATGTAAGAAGACCTAATAGAATCTTCCACTTTTAGAAGGATCTTCCTCTAGATTGTTCTTTTGGATAGACAGATTTAGTATAAATAGGAGTAAAGGGTATGCGATTTTTTTTTTTGGATATTATTGTAATATATCTCTGCTTTACTGGAGGTTTACCCCTCGAAGAGACAGGTGAACATTGCTATCATTAATTAAGGTGCTCTTTCTGGTGTTATTTTGGTATTATTGTGGTATTGTTCTGGTTATATCATTATTGTTCTGCCATTTCTAGCTGAAATATTTCTGTTTTGCATACTATTTTATATCTGGAATACTACACATCCCTAGTTTATTGCATGTTTAACATGTTCAAAGGGATGATTTATTGTTGCTATTATAAATTGATATATTATTGAAGCTCATAATATTTTACACAAGTATTGCAACAACCATAACTTTTTACTTGTTTTGTAGTGTTTGAAGTACCTTCTTAAACTATCTTAACTTGCTAGATATCATTAATTGTTTTAGATACTTCACACATACAAATATGGAATTTTCTTCATTAAACCACCTTATACTTACCTTGGAAACCTTGATCTAGTGGCGATATGTTTGAGTAGCTAATATAGGAGGCCCCGACTTGATCTTTATTTCTATTAGATTCCTTGAGGTTACTAGGGAAGGATTATTTGTGTTGGATTTCATCATGCACTAAAACAAGAGAAGCGATTGCTAAGGTGACAATGGTAACACTTCCATGTTACACACTTTTCTTAGCCCTTGTGAAAGGATTTGCACAAATGTGCTAGATATTATGACAACACACCTCCTATCCTAAAATTACAATATCTATTGACTATTAGTGCCTTATTTGAGTAAAATTGGACGAATCAACCTTTTGATCATACCAAAATTTTAACGTTCCCCAACTTAACCTAGGAGCATCACTTGTGAAAAAACACATAGTTTGTTTTTTATTATTTGATAAATAATTTCCCGTAGCTTACCAGCTACAAATTATACACAAATTTAGCCATTTTTAGATACCCATAACTATATGCAGCTACAACATGCTGATATGACATGAATGAAAAAAATAAAATCATTTACAACAACATATAAACCAATCACATACATAGAGTTAAGGTCAACAATTAAAGTTATAAATTAACTCAGAAAATAGATAAACACTTATCTTTTTTTTTTCAAAACAATTGTGAAACCAGTTGCTTGGGATGGACATTCCACCCAACCATAGACTTGTTGTTCCAGATCTCAATAGCAAGTCACCTTTGAGTTGTGGATAAGAATCCAAAAAAGAGGGGTGATGCTCACAGTCCACTCACAACTCAACTTTCCCACAATTACCCATTGGTATTCTCCTACAACTATCTTGATTTTCCACCAACTCTCTTCCTCTTTACCTTCCCAACCAAAGGAATATACCCTTTCACTTCTCTTAGTCCATTGGGAGTCCCATTAGTTTATCAGGGTCTCTATGGAATTTGTAACTAGGAATGTCACTACTGGGAACTCAATGGAACTCACTTCTAGGAAAAACACCAGTAAAAAAATCATCAATCCCTTGCTGTTAAAATGTAACTCACACAAAAGTTCACTCTTCAGGTTGAAAACCTGATTCTTTTCCAATCTTGGAAACTTTCTTCTTCAGTCTTTAGCTCCAAATATGCTCCATAATTCGCCTAGCCTTCTCACTCCAAATCTAGTGCTCTTCTTCCATGTTCTATGCTTGATGTTCATGTAAAAACACGCCTATAAAACTGCCTTCTTTGGCCATACAAATTTCCTTTTCCCCCAAGCTAGTTGACTGTTCACTCTGCCCAATGTTGATTGTACTTCATCCCCATTATTGCACAAACTGTAGGTTGGGAAAAACCTGACCCAATCCATAATATGGAGATAACCGTGGGAGAGTCTACCCACTGTCACCTTAGATAAAGCCTCCCTTCACTTTAGTGAAGGATAAATCCAACACAAGGGGGAATCCTGGGTAACCCTAGGGGGGAATGAGATGAAAAATGGAGTTATGGAAGTGAATCCACTATAGGTAAAACTACGAAGTGGGGGATGAGTTGGAAACAAGTCTCATAAATGGTCAAGGGTTTCCAAGTGCTTAAGTGGCTGTTAAAAGTTGTTGTACCTGCTCAAGACATAAGAAAACACAAGATACAAGCCCAATAATCATATGGAAAAGAAAGTGAATCTTTCCGTCCTAATTAGAAATAGTATATAGTGATATAAATCACCAATAAAATGATAATAAATGCTTCCAAACAAGTCACTAAAATTCCAAGAAAATATGCAAGAGACTAGCTAGCAATTACTAGTACAATTCAAGACTTTAGCAACAAAAGAAGTGTTAGGAAAATAACCTCCCTAACCCCTCACGTAGGTAGAATAATATAATTCCATGTAATAAAGGCCAATATTAATAAGGCCCAGCAATAAAGAATAATAAGTCAAATGTAAAAAGACCTATTAGAAGCTTCCACTTCTAGAAGGATCTTCCTCGAGATTGTTCTTTTGGATAGACAGATTTAGTATAAATAGGAGTAGAGGGTATGAGAAATATTGTATTGGAGATTATTTTAATAGAGACCTACTCTTATAGAGGTTTCCCCCTCGAAGAGGCAAGTGAACATTTCTATCATTATTCAAGGTGTTCTTTCTGGTATTATTCTGGCATTGTTCTGGTATTGTTCTAGTTATATCATTGTTGCTCTACCTTTTCTATGCTAAAATATTTATGTTCTGCATACTACTCTATATATGGAATACTACATCTGGTATCAGAGCACCTTCCTCGGAAAAATATTGTGGGTTAATTTTTTTTTCATGGTAGAGACGTATTCCAACGTCTTAAATCTACAAAGATTTGTTGTTCAACGCATAAATCCACGGTCGGGGAAGCATACACACATGAATTACAAGTGGTTTTTAAGTGCACATATGTTGGCCACCCTTGTAACCCCTATTAGTACCCATTCGAGTGGTAGCGCATTAGACAACACCTGTATACGGATTGACCTAGATATCCTGAAGCCCTCCATAGATAAACCGATCGATTACCTGACTGCTATAGTGCCACCAATAACAACACTCAGGAAGATACTCTCTAGCACCTGGGTAGTCGGGTAGTATGTCTAAGGGCATGGTCTATCCTCCTTAGTTGGTGCCCTGAGATATTGGGTTGAGTACCACTGTTGGACCCTGCACATATATCATAGAGCTATAACACAGGGTACGCCAAGGGTATGTTTCTTGGATGCAGTTTGTGGCCGCTTGACTCTAACACCCACCATTTAGGATGTTTGACTAAGTTAAACCAGTTTGGGACAGTGGGAGACTTTATTTCCGCATTTGAGCACTTGGATTTCATAACGCAGGGCATGCCATATGCTTTATTTATGGAATGCTTTATGAGTGGCCTCAAATATGAAATTTGTGCCCATGTTCTCATGGAACGACCACATAATTCATTGGAAGCTACTCAATGAGCCAAGGAAGCACAAAATATTGTATCCTCCCAGACCCGAAAACCATCCTTTCCTCCTCGCCCTAAACCCACCAATTCTTCCCCTATTGCAACTCCCCTCAAGATCTAGAAATTAACTAGGGATGAAATGACTGAACGTAAAAACAAGGGTCTTTGTTATAATTGCGATGACACATATTTTCTCGGGCACAAGTGTAAGGAACATAATATTTTTATGGCTGTGACTGAGGATATTTTGTTGTTCCGCCTGTGGAGGAACTACCACCGCCATATGATATGACCCCACCCTTTGATCCACTAGACGTTGATCCGATGATTTCACTTAATGCCCTCACTAGATTCTCTGCTCCCCAGACTCTCAAATTAATTGGTTACATAAAAAATAGGAAAGTCATGATCCTTGTGGAAAGTGGTAGCACCCATAATTTTATTCATCGCTACATTTCCCAAGAAGTCAATTGTTACATCTGTGCCATCAATAATTTTCAAATCACGATTGCTAATGGCAGTTCCATGAAATGTGGTTGACGATGTGAAAATGTGTAACTCCAAATTGGTCAATATCACCTGAAATCCCATATGTTTTCTATAGACATGGGTGGTTGTGACATTGTTCTTGGTGTCGAACGGTTACACACTCAAGGATCCATTCTCATGGATTTTAAGGACTTAACCATGCAATTCCAACAGGAGGGACAACATTATAAGTTCCAAGGCATCACAACATGATCCTTTGAGGTCATCAATTCCCATCGCATGGAAAATATCCTCAAAAAAGGTCATTCAGGTATTATATCCCAAATCCACTCCATTTATACTGTTGAGACACCTTCTGTGCATCTTGACCTCCAATCTATCCTCTCCCTCCACCAAGTTGTTTTGACCACTCCCAAAGAACTTCCTGCTTCTCGTGGAGTCCATGATCATTCCATCCCTCTCATCCTGGGTAGTATTCCTCCCAATGTTCAACCTTATCGTCATCCCTTTTCCCAGAAGAATGAAATTGATAAATTTTTTCATGAATTGCTAGAAGAAAGTGTCATCCGTCCCAGTAATAGCCACTATTATTCCTCTGTGGTCATGGCACTCTAGAAATAAGGTACTTGGCGCATGTGTCCTGATTTCCACACCCTCAAAAAAATCACAATCAAAGACATTCCCCATTTCTGTCATTGATGACCTCTTGGATGAATTGAGTGGTGCTCAATACTTCACCAAATTGGATCTATGTTCTGGCTACCAACAAATTTGTATGAAAGAAGCAGACATTCCCAAGACTACATTTCAAACTCATGAGGTTCATTATGAATTCTTGGTAATTCCCTTTGGAATGTGTAATGCTCCTTCCACTTTCCAAATTCTTATGAATCATGTATTCCATCCTTTTCTCCGCCATTTTGTTTTAGTTTTCTTTGATGACATTCTCATCTATAGTAATACTTGGCCATCCCATATCTCCCATGTGAATCAAGTTCTCCATATACTCTCTAAGTACCAACTTTTCATCAAACAATCTAAATGTGCCTTCAGTGCCTCAGAAGTGGAATACCCGGGTCATATTATTGACAAGGATGGTGTCCGAGTGGATCCTAAGAAAATTAAATCTATGCAAGATTGGCCTCGCCCTAAAAATATTAAGAGATTGCATGGTTTTCTAGGTTTAATGGGATATTATAGGAAGTTTATTCGAAATTATGGAAAAATTGCAGCTTCTCTCGCTTGTCTCCTTAAAAATAATGCTTTCATTTGGACTTCAACTGTAGATCATTCCTTCCAATCCTTGAAATATGCTATGTGATTGACCCCTGTCCTAGAACTTCCAAACTTCAAAAAGACATTTGTATTGGAATGTGATGCTTCCAAGAAAGGAATTGGGGCTATCCTCATGCAAGATGGAAGACCTTTAGCCTTCACTAGCAAAGAAATTTCAGAGCGACATTTGGGCCAATCCATTTATGAAAATGAAATTTTATCTATTCTGCATGTTGTGGATCTCTGACGTTCTTATTTATTAGGTCAACGCCTCCAAATAAAAATTTATCATCATAGTCTCAAGTATTTCTTGGAACAACGAATTTCATCACTGGTGCAACAAAAATGGGTGACCAAGCTATTTGGCTATAATTATGAGATCATTTACAAGAAAGACAAGGGAAATGTAGTGGCCGATTCTCTTTCCCGGAAATATGAATGAGACGAGTCCCTTTTCTCCCTCTTCTTCATTGTACCAGATTGGCTCCAAGATATTCATCAGGAATGGCTGCAAGACCCCAAAATTTCTAGCATGCTCCACCAATTGCAACACAATTCTTCAGTTTCTCCAAGGTACTCTTGGCACAATGAAGAGCTTCGCTACAAAGTCCGTTTGTATTTTTGAAAGAAATCACAACTTAAATAAAAAATGCTTTCTGAACTTCATGCCTCACCCACAACCGGGCATTCATGGTTTACCAAAACCTATGAACAGGTCAAATGTTCTTTTTTCTGGGATGGTATGAAACATGACATCCGCACCTTTGTGGCTGAATGTGAGGTCTGTCAATGCAACAAGGGAAAAACTGTCAAAGCTCCGGGCACACTCCAACTACTTCTGATTCCCCCTGCTATTTGGCGAGATATTTCTATGGATTTCTTTGTGGGATTACCTAAATTAGGAATTAAGTTAGTCATCATGGTGGTCATAGATTGTCTCTCCAAATATGATCATTTTTGTGCTCTTCAACACCCATTCACCGCCTCTACAATGGCTCAAATATTAATGGATAATATCTTCAAGATTCATGGAATGCCGAATTCTATTTCCTCTGACAGATATCCCACTTTTCCCAACAATTTTTGGCAATAATTTTTCAAGCTACAGGGCACCCAATTGCATCTCAACACTGCCTATCACCCCCAGATGGATAGCTAGACTGAAGTTGCCAACAAGTGTTTGGAAACATATTTGATGTGTTTTGCATCTGAGAGGAAAAATTAGTGGGCTCAATGGTTACTCCTAGCTGAATGGTGGTACAACACATATTACCATACAACTACTCACATGACTCCTTTTGAAGTAGTTTATGGCCAAAATACCCCATCGGTTCTCTCATATATGCCAGGGGTCTCGAAGGTTATGGAGGTTGAAAAAAATATTAAAGTCTAAGAGGATATTCTTCGTGCGCTCAAAATACAATTTGGTCATGGCTAAGAATTGCATGAAGAAACAAGAAGATCAAGGTCGTTCCAAACGACATTGTTTTGAAGGGGACCAAGTGTTTCTTTGACTACAACCTGTTGAGGGGTCCAATATCCCTTTAACTCAATAACAGGAACCAAACCCTCTTAAGAGGCCCAATTAGACTTGTAAGTGTTTTATGAGTGGTAAGGTTCTCCAGATTCATGATCTGTCTGGAATTATTGATGAGATTTAATCGTGATTGACATATATGTCTTCTTTGTGAAACCTTTCCTTAGGATACACAATTCTCTTTTTGGTTCTTTTATAACATTTATAACAAAATAAAGACATAGCTTAACTAAATGGCAGAGAGAAGTTATATTGTGTGTTTGGGGGAAAGGCTGGGTTTTAGGATAACCTTTATACCTTAGCATGACGAAGAATATCTAAACTAATTAAAACTAGCATTAATACCATTTTGATTGACATTCAACATTTTCTGAGATAACAACTACAAAAAGAAGATATACATGTGAAAAGAAGTTAGTGCAAGAAAAGTAATTTTCAATGCTTTATTATCAATCATAGGTTAACACAATCGATTTCTATTCATCCACTAAATAAAAGAACTATTGCAACATTATAAGATAAATTTAAATAACAGATACACCAACTCTCACTCAATACAACAACAAATATTGGATACGAAGATAAAGATAATTCCCTCAGTCCAATCACATTCATGACTTAGATGATAGAAGTGTCTTAGGTTCTATACAAAACTTCTTAATTAGAATAATTTGCACAAAAATAGTTCTCTTACAAAATTTCAGAAAAGTCTTTCTCTTCAAAACCATCGACCCTGTCTAACATACAAAAGATACCTATTTATCATAGATGTCGAGGCCCTCGACTAGTGTGGAATTGAGGCTTAGCTCTACACATCGGCTGTTAAAAAACCTATTAACTTAACTAAAACACACTGTTGGAGTATGTTAATGAATACTCTGAACTTGACTTAACAAAAAGGAATGGTTCTTATCACACAAAAAAGACCACTTATTATGTCTGAATTTAAAAGAGTTTTGCAATTGAACAATTAAAAACTACTACTAGCACTGAAGCTAGACTTATGCACATGCTGGGGTGAACCAATATTTGGCAGGAAATAACTGGGAGTGACAAAACTGCGTTCTGTATCAAGCATTGGCATGCAGTGCACTGTTGGAAGCCACTAAGATATATCTAAATGTTGGCAGTGTTTTTCTCCCCAATTCTAGTTTGGCATCCCTTTTTTTTTAAACATTTCAAAACGTGCCATAAATTTGGGTGAGAAACTTCAGAAATCCAGTCTTTGGGGCTTTGGAGCACAAAATATTCATATATCCCGGAGGCTTGGACTCCCAGAGTCATTAACCCTCACTTATTTCTAATTAACCTGAGATTTATCCTTAAACATTTGGTGTTTCGACACTTCGAAAATTTGGGGGTTCAAAGAACTGTGCTCTCTTTGAGTTGAAATTTCCTAGAGTGCTAAACTCCTGGAGTGACATGGTGGCCTGACGTCATATCATTGACGTGTCATAGAGATAAGGGGACATGTGTCACTTGAAATAGTACAGATTCCATGCCGAAATATGCTTGAAATGAGTGTCACATGTCATGATAGGAAAGTGCCACAAGTCATGATAGAAGAGTGCCACGCGTCTCAACTAATGGATGGGACACATCTCCGACTCTTTGGTGCTTCGACACTTCAATGATTTACATTTTCTATGGGTTGGAATCTCCTGAAGTGACAATCTCCTGGAGTCATTAATTCATGATTAGTTGCTAATTGATCCAAGATTAAGACATTTTAACCATTAAACATTTTGGGAGTTTGGGACTCCGGCTCTTCGAGGTTCGAGAGTTTCTATGTTGTTATGAATTGAAATCTTCTAAAGTGGCAATCTCCCGGATCTGACCTATCCACATGACGTCACTATCGTTGATGTGTTTGCATGAAAGAAAGTGACATGTGTCACTTAGAATAGTGGATGATGTAACCCAAATGACTTGAAACGAGTGCCACGTGTTGAAAACCGATGGATTCCATGTGTCTTCAGATCTTCGGTACTTCGATTCTTCTACTCATCAACACTTCGATGATCTGCACTTGTCTCGAAGTAAAAATCTCCCATATGGATGATCATCTGGATCTGACATGGTAGTCTGATGTCATATTGTTGACGTTTCACAGAAACAAAGGTGACACATGTCACCCGAAAATGGGCGGATGATGTAACCAAAGGTGTCTAAAATAAATTCCAAGTGTCTCAACTGATGAATTCCATGTGGATCCATATTTTAGACATTTGAGAGTTTTGAGTGATAAGTGTGGAGATCTCCTGGATGTTTGATCTTGCGAAGGGATGTGGTGGTTCGACATTTGGGAGTTTTTGACAAAGATGAGCTCAGAATTTTTGGCGCCAAAGTCACAGAGTGAAGTTTGTGTAGCTATATGATTAAACCTCGCATGAGTTTGAGACTCCGCATGCACGGGAGCCATTGATATTCATCGACTGTTAGATCTCCACTGTTGAATATTTGACCTGTCTATTTGGCTTGAAATCTAAGCCTGAAATGGACTGCTCCGAATCGCTGTGCCTTTCCTGTGGAAGCTTACTACGCATACAAAGGACTTGGTGGTCCTGGATGTCTCCTGCGCACAAAAAAAACTTGGTGGACCTACTGCACGGTCAATCAATGGAAAACATGATGACAAGTATTTAAAACCAAATCACGACATGCAATTATCCTTCAAGAAAACATAAACAATTTGCGCAAAGAATCAATCAAGAAATATAATGATGAAAAACCAAGTCATTTATTAATGGGAAATTGACTCAACCAACCAAAAGAAGAATGATTTTCAGGAAGGTTTAGGGAAAATGAGGCGGGAGGGGCATGAGGAGTGTTTCTTTTAGGTGTCGGGGATTTTCCTTTAGACATATATCATGGATACAATGTCCTATCCTGCTGATGCCGAAAATGTATTGGTGATCGACGATTTGTGACGGTTAATGTTTCGCAATTTCGTCCCTCGGAGTTTTCCGATGCCGAAAATGTATCAACGATCTATGATTGACAAAATTTGTTATGGTTTTCCATATTTGTGATTTGTATCTTGGATCTCTCCAATTCCTAAAGTGTATCTGCGATGTTAAAGAACTATACTATAGACCATAATTTTCCGACCGACGACCATTGAAAAAAGTTTAAACCATGTACATTTTAGGCCCTTCATGCCATGTTACTAAAAAATAAATCAATCTGTCAATAAATTCAAACAAAACAAGAATAAATGATAACAAGACTCAACAACAACATATAAATCCATTCATCCCACAACACTGACTCTGATTCAAAAAATGATAAGTGGTACCCAAAAAGAAAGAAATTTCGCAAAGTCTTTTAGGGTGTGTTGAGTGTTCAACAAATGTCAGTTCTCTGGGAGAAAACAAAATCTCTGCTCCTTCCCTTGTGCTTGTCCTGTGAAAATTGGTTGAGAAACCATATGGCCTTATTCTATTCCTTTTCAACAAAACCTTTTCTATCATCGTGTACACAAGTTACCGAGTCTCGAAATCTGGATCTACCTATGGGGTTTATCTTTTCCACCCTCTTTCCTTTTAACCTCAATCCATGTCCTTTCTAGAAAAAGAGCTGGGTATGGCATCCATTGGAATGAGTCCATTTAGCTATCATTCATTTCTTACAGTGTTTCTCCACTTCCACTGAGCCTCCCTATCCTCGGCGAAGTTGTCTGCATACCCTCTCGAACTTTACACCCTTTTTATGGATCATATTTTTCTGGCATAAATTACGAGAATGAATCAAAGAGGAGGATATCTTTTTTTTGAAAAGGTGAAAGTGTTAAGGTGGAGGTTTTCCTGGCTCTGTCCATAGGTAGATGTGATTCTTTCCATCTAGCCATCTTTCCATTTAGAATTACCAGGCCACTAGGCAGATATTTCATCGCTTCCCCAGGTAGTATGCTTACAAAGACAAATATGATTTTGAAAAATTGGTATTTTCCCAACGTCTCTTATTTTTCATGTAAGTGTAGGTTAGGAGCATATTTTGGTTTACTGTATTTATTAAAGTCAACCAATGTCTTACGTAACACAACCTAATTTAAATAAAATAACAAGCAAAAGAAAGAAATAAAAAAGGAGTTCGCAGTCGGTCTTCCCTAAACACACACACTCATCCTGATCAAAATGTATGCTAAACAGACATAGAAACTCAAACAAAGCATCACAATACACACATTTTTTTATTTAGGAGAAGTTTTGTTTTAAGCCCTGGCCATTCACCGGGAGGGGGTCGTATTCCCCCCTCAGATTTTGCAACCCGTATGTGCTTGCCCCGATCTTCTCGGCCACCTGAAAAGGTCCGAGCCATAGATTTTGGAACTTTGAGTGTTTTCCTTTGGACTCATTTGCTTTATCCCACTTCAAGACTAGGTCTCCTACTTCAATTTGTTTTTCTTTGGCCTTATGTTTGCTGAACCATCTTTTAACTACTTGCCGATGAGTGGTGAACTTAACTTTAGCCTTTTCTCTTTCTTCATCCAACATGAGAAGGGTATCAATCCTTTGCTATAGAGAAGATGAGGGATGACCTCTTGATGCCTAGGAAAGTTGTAAAGATGGAAGGTACAATCAATTTGGAAGAATGGATTCTTTCCCATATACCAGAAAGTACAAATATTTTCCTATGGATTATTTAGGTGTTACTCTATCGGCCGATAGGGAATTATGAAGTAAATTATGCCAATTCCTCTGATTTTCAACAATTGTCTATTTTAAAATTCTCACTAGGGTTTATTGGTTAACTCTGCTACCCCATTCCCTTGTGGATAGTAGTTTCCATAATATCTTATTATGATCCCATTATCAAGGGAGAATTCTGTCAAGAGCGTGGAAGAAAAGTAGGTAGCATTGTCAACAACGAGAACATAGGGAAATCCAAACCTTGTTATCAATTGTTGTTTTAAAAATTGTATTACTACCTTTTTGTTAACGTGCGTGAGAGGGATAGCCTCTTTCCATCTCATAAAATAATTTCTAGTAGTCAAGATTATGTTGTTTTGAGGAATTGGGAGTTATTTCTCCTATGCCGTCTATTCTCCATTACTCGAATGGTATGGATATGGTCACTGACTAGAGTTGAATGGTTGCTCTATTTTCTATACCGGTGTTCACTTGACAAGATTTACATTTCCTGGAATATGCATGAGCATCCCTGAACAAAGTAGGCCAATAATAACCAACCCTTAATATTTTGTGAGCCATGGTTTCTCCTGCAAAATTTCCACCTGTTGGGCCATCATGGAGTTCTTTCAGTACCTTTTCTGCATCATCATGTTCAAGACATCTAAGGAGTACTCCATCATAGTTTATGCAGAAAAACACTTAATTTATGAGGCAATATTAAGCGAACTTTAACCTGAGAGATATCCTTTCTCTAGGGTTTAGGTTTTCTAGACAAGTTCCATGATGCAGGAGATAAGACAAGTTTCCATTCTAGGATTCTTTCCTGGAAGGTACATATAAGGCTTCACTACACCATAATGACAACTCGTTTTCCCAACCAGAGTCTTCTGCATTGACCAGTTGTTGGGCCTCAACAACCAATCTACACAAGCCTTGACCCTTGACTGTTTTGGTGGGTTTTATGTCTAGATCAAATTCCTGAATGACTGTCATCCAATTTCCCCTCCTTTCTCCCATTTATTGTTGGGTGAACAAAGATATGAATGCGAGGTGAGGGACTATGAGTTTAGTGTGATTCTTTAGGATATAGCATCTGAAATGTTTGACCGCTTTATAAATCGTGTAAGCCTATTTGTCTATAGCTGGATAGTTGAGTTCGACTCCTTGAAGGCTAGTGCTCATAAATGATACCGGTGCCTCATTTTTTTCATCATCCTTCTGGGTAAGTACTGCGACCAAGGATTGGTCGGAAGCGAAGGTATAAATGAAGAAATCTTTGCTGAAATCAGGGCTTCGTAGTACTGGTGCTTGGGACATTTCATTTTTGATGTTGTTAAAAGATCCTTTCCTTTCGTCATCCCATTTAAACTCTGCAGCTTTGCGAATCATTTTTTGTAAAGGTTTAACAGTTTCAGCGAAGTCAGGAGTAAATTTTCTCACAAAGTTGATTTTCCCAAAGAAGGATTGCATGGCCTTTTTATTGTGAGGCAAGGGGAGTTGAGCTATTGCTTTTATATGCTTAGGGTTGATGCTAATTCCTCCTTGAGATATGATATGACCTAATAGATTTTCTTCCTCTACACCAAAGATGGTTATCTTAGGGTTCAATGACATTCCATACTTCCTAAACCTTTCAAAAATATGATTCAAATGCTGAATGTGGTCCTCCTTGTTTTTTGAGTATACTGTTATGTCATCTAAATAGACTACCACACACTTGTTAATAAAACCCCAAAAATCTACGTCCATAGACCTATTGGAGGTTTCTCCTCCGTTAATCAACCCAAAATTCATGCGTTTATAAGGAAAGTTTCCCCACTTGGTTCAGAAGGTAGTTTTTAATCGATCATCTTCCGAAATGAGGACCTGGTTATACCCTGAGAAACCATCTAGGAGGGAAAAAATTTCAGAGCCAGATATTGTCTGTAGGAGTTGCTCCATGGGTGGGACTGGGTAGTTATCTTTTTTTGATGCTATGTTAAGGTTTATGAAATCCACACACAAATAGATCTCCCCAAACTTATTTCTGACAAGTACAAGATTGGATACCCATGCAGAGTGTCTTACCTAAAAGATAATATTGGCATCTAATAATTTCTTCAGCTCTTGATACATCAAAGGTTCCAGAGATGGGTGGTACTTCCTAATATTTTGTTGGAAGAGTTTTACTCGAGACCTTAATGGGATTGTGTGTTGGGTAATGCGAGTATCATAAATTTTCAATTCCCAGTAGGACCAAGAAAAGACATATTGATATTCTTTGAATAGTTTGGGATACGATTTACTATATTCTTTGGATATTGTCTTACCCAAATTGACATTCTTGGGGTTTTCAGGGGTTCCTAGGTTTATAGTTTCGTATATAGGACATGAGCTCCCTGTTTTTGCATTCTTTTCCCCCCTAAATCTTTCCCTTAGGTTGAAAAGGTTCTCCAGATTTGCCACTCCTTTTGGTATCGTGTGAAACTTTGGTTTATCATCAGAGTGACTTGTTCCCTTCTTCTATTAGTGGATATTTTATTATGTGAGTAGTTCTTGGAATATTTCATCATCAATGGCAAAATCCTTAAAATTCTTCTGGTTAGTCAGGAAATCTACAATCTATTCATGCCCTTCAAATAATTTCCAGTTATAAATGTTGGTAGGAACCATCTGTTTGTAGAGCAGTTCTACTGAAAACCTTGAGGCTTTATAGTCTTCTAAAGGAGATAATCTTGAGGCTTCGGTGGCTAAAGAATCATCAAGAAATTTTTTTATCCTGGGAACAACAGTAATGTTGAAGGCCTCAAAATTGTCTATTATCCTGTGTACCTCTTGCTGGTAATTTCTCAAGTGAGGTGAATTGCAATGGATAGTATTCTTTACTTGTCTAACGATAATTCCATAGTCTCCAAAAACTTCCTTGATGTTTAAGTTGATGGCCTTCTTTAGTCCCTGGACTAGAGCTTCATATTCAACACTATTATTAGTGCATTCAAATTCTAATCTGCATGATAAGAAGTTTTGTTTCCCCTTTGGGTCAATGAGGATACATCCTTCTCTCAACCCTTCTTGCAATTTAGAACCATCAAAGTACAATGTCCAAATTTGTCGGGGGAAATTACTAACTTCTTCATGTCAAGCTATTACCTCAATTTCAACCTCCTTGTCTGCTATTCTTGTCAGAGAATCCTGACAGAGGATGCTTTCTTTTGCAACTTCTAGTAAGTCTACTTGAAAAATCATTTTGGATTTTTGTGTGGGAGGTATGTCAGATACGTGAGAGGAGAAATTACCGAAATTAGAATCGCATGAGTAGTTTTCTAAAACAGGGAACTTTGTCGACAAGGGTTTATTTGGTGTCTCTAAATCAATGACGATATGTTTGAGATATCTTTATCTTTCAATCCTGATGATGTTTGTATGTCCTTTTAATGGAAATGAAAGGTGATCCCAGTTAGTACTAAAGTATCCATTTAATTTCTCAGACCAGTCTCGACTAAGTATCGGTCCATAGGCCTCTGAGATGTCTACTATGATTATGTAAATTACTTGAAAAAATTTGGGGTGTGTAAAAATTCTGATAATGACATTATTAAGTTCCCCAATTACCTTTACCAGAGTCCTATATAGTTGTATAATGTGTTTATCACTTTTGATTGGGGTTGCATTCAATTTCTTGCACATTGACAATGGCATGACATTTGAAGATGCCCCTGAATCGACTAGGCAATTATGTAGGTTTCTGTTAAAAACTTCAAACTTCAAGAGGAGAGGAGGAATAAAAGGCCTTCCTCTTTTGTCTAAAGAGAAAGAATTCACACTTGGTTTATTTGTTAAATCTGTGGGAGATGGGACCTCACATTGATCAGTGCTTGTTATAGGGGTATCTATTGATTTTAGGGCCTGTAACAAAAAATCCTTTTGTTGAGGGATCCTACACATGTCCATGATAGACACATTAGCCTTCATCTTCTTCAAGTCTTCTACCACATTGTAGTCTAGTTTAGGAGCTTCCTGTGTGTATGTTTGTGGGATTTATTTGGGGAGAAAATAATGGTTTGGGGTGATCAATCGCTGGTTTCCCTCTAGATAACTAAGTAGTGGTGGGATTACTTTGGACATGTTGACTTCTACCTCGCGTCTGTACAACTAGAACTTCAGTGGAAGGTCCCTGCACTTCAACGGAGTTTTTGAAAGGCATTAAGTGATTGGAATCCCATAACATCATGGCTGTCTCTTTCGGTGGCTCTTGACTTTCTTGATTGATGGAATTTATTTCCGAGATACTGGGTTGTTCAGTTAGAGAGAATGCATCTAGGAATCAATTATCCATTAGATTCATAGCATGCAACCATTGAGGGTAGTCCCTTTCTGAATGGTTTTCTTGGTGATATGTGCAGAAAGAGTATGATTCTACATTGCTTAAGTCGACGTTTAGGTTAGATGGGGGAGGTTCTATATATTTGAAGGGTGGATTTATTTTAAAAAAGGGTTTATAAAGTCTTTGATTTTGGTTTCTCTCCCCAACACTTCTTTTCATATGTACGATCTCTTTGGAGAGTTTTTTGATCATCCGCTACAGGGTTTCTAGCTCCCCTCCTTCTTTATCAGGACCTTGTTCTATTTGTTTTCTCGAGGGTCTTGTTAACAAAAGTCGTCTCTTAGGTAGAGGCCATGTTTCCTTTTTTATTAATGAGATCTTACCTTCTTTGCACCCTTTCATTTGAAATTCAATAGTTTTAGCTTCTTCAAAATTTTGAGATAGAGTATGTTTGGCAACCCTTTTTATGAACATTGAAATAGAAGATGGGAGAGCATTAGCGTATACTTCAATTTGAAACTCCTGGGTAGGTTTAGCCTTGGGTTGGAATTTGTTCAAAATGGTGGTGAAACGTTGGTTGAAATATTTAACATTTTCTTTTGGACTCATAGTGGCGGTGAAAAGTTCAACCATTAAAGATCCTGTGGTAGTTTCTTTAACAAATTTGTCCAGGAAATCCTTTTATAAATTTTCCCAGCTAGTTATGGAACCAACTAACAGGTTGAAATACCAAGTTGAGGATGAATTTTCAAAGGTATAAGGAAAAATCTTGCACACTACATCTTCATGTTTCACATTCATCAATATTATAGCTAATATGAACTTCTTAATATGGTCCTCAGACAATCCAGAGGTTTTAGGGTCAAATTTAGGAAGCAATTTTTCTGCATATCTAAGTAGATTATGCACCCGTCCATGGATTTCCAGAGCATCTATTTCCAACCATGGTTGGTTTTCTTGAGGTTGATTTCCCCCTTCTCCATTTTTATCATTATTATCCTCCATGTCTTCCGGTTCAGAACCTGAGAGATTTGAGTTAGACCCTTCCTCTTCAAATTCAAAATCGTCAGGTTTAGAGTAGTTACTAGTTGGGTTTTTAGGTATCAGATTAAGGGGTTGTTCAATATCTGTAAGGGAAAAATCTATCAGGTCTTCTACCGTGTGAACAAATACCTGGTCAGGGGTGTCAACAACTAGTCTTCTTATTTTTTTTCTTCGAGGAAGTAAAGGAGATAAAGGTAATTCTCTGATCTGCTGGGTGTAAGATCTAGTGATTATTCTGAACTTATTTAACTCTTCGTGGGGAAGAGTGTAAGGTATTGCATGGTACATGTGATTTTCCTCTTTGTTTTGAGGTGAGTTAATCATATCAGGAGTACTCTCTGTATGTGGGATGTCTTGAGAGTGACTACCCATGCATGTGGGCTATTTTGAATCTATAGGCTTTGCATAATATTTTATCAGAAATATTGTTAGCCATGCATTCATTCAAGCCCTCCTTCTAGCGCCAATTCTTTTGAGGGGTCCGAGATCCATTTAAATAAAAAACAAGAACCAGAACCGCTTAAGAGGTCCAATTATACTCGTAACATTTTATGAGTGGTAAGGTTCTCCAGATTCGTGATATGGCTAGAATTATCGATGGGATTTAATCGTGATTGACAGATATGTTGTTGAAATATAAGAAGGGATGTCCTCATTCATGTTTCTTTTTTTCGTGTTTTGTCATGGGGAGGACATAAAGTCATAATTCCTAGATATGTTTTATTTGTAAAGTGACTTTTTAAATAAAGTGCTTTTATAAAGTGAATCTACTTTATAACTTAAAGTGTTTTTAAGTTGTGGCACCCAAAAAGTATTTAATAAGCATTTATTGCTTATTTTGTAATTAATGAGGAGCATTAAATATGAGCCCTCAGAGTAGACTTATGATGGCCATTAGATTGAGTTGGTTATGTAAGTTAGGTTTTCTTGGGAAAACATAAAAGTACATATACATGCTTAGGGATGTGAGAAAGACACACCGGAGAAGATGAGAGGAGAAGTTGAGAGATTGCTTGAGAGAGGAAAGTGAATATCAAGAAGGGCACGATTCTCAAGAGAGCTAGGGTGCAAATCCCAAGAAGGATTTTTTTGTTTTGATTTGCAGCAGTGTTATTTGCTGGGACAAGTCGTACTGTACGGATCCATACAAGCCGTATAGTAGCATTTTGAGGCATGAAAATCGAGGCAAGATTGGGCATGGTTTTCGAGGCATCCTTGAATAATTTTCTGAAGGAGGACGGCCGTACAAAAGAGAAGGTACAACATCCTGTTGTGGCACAAATTTCAAGGTGCCAAATTTCAGTAAATCCATACAACTGTACGGATTGTGGCATGGTTTTCAAGATAGATTTGTGGGGGACAATTTTGTGCTATAAGAGGTATTTCTCTTGGTTGAAAAAGTGTTATTGATGCTGTTCTGAACTTTCCTGAAGCAAAATAATAAGATTTCTCTCTCTCGTTGGGTTTCCCCACATTGGGGTTTTCCCTAGCAGTTGCGTAAATTTCTGTGAGTTATGGGTTGCTGTCCATTATGGATTTCCACTGCATATTTTGCTTAACAATGTGTATTTCTGCTTATAGAAATTTCTGAATGTGGGTATGCATTTCTGAAATTTAAGAAGACAATTATCTCTAGGTTGCTAAGTGTTTGATGAAATGTGTGAATGAAATATTTCTGATTTTGTCATTAAAAAAATCAACATGGTATCAGAGCTTTGTCTCTGACAGTGGGCAGTGTGATATTTGGGAAAAAGGGTGTGATTTTTTTCCTTGAGTTGTGACAGGGAATATGGCTACAAGTATTAGATATGAGGATCGGTTGGATGGCATTTCCAACTACTTGCAGTGGAAGGTTCGTTTGTCATCCGTTCTCAAAGAGAACAAGATCTATAACTATGTCAGCTCTGTTGTAGCAGCTCCTGCAATAGATCCTATTGCTTTGGACTTGCATGAGGTCAAAAAAGTTAAAGCTTAGAGGATTATTCTGGATGGGTTGAAGGATCACCTTATCCCACACTTGGATGAGAAAAAGACTGCCAAGGAAATGTGGGATGCACTTAAAAACTTGTTCGAGGCAAAGAACGAGAACCGAAAGATGGCCTTGAAGGCTAAGTTGCATGATACCAAGATGGGTAAGGAGGAGAGTGTCTCTTATTATCTTACCCGGGTGGCTCAAGTTAAAGATGAGTTGGCAGCTGTTGGAGAGGTCATTTCGGATTCTAAGTTGGTGAGGATAGCCTTAAATGGATTCACCAAAGATTGGGAAGTCTTTGTGAAGTGCGTGGTGGGTCGCGAGCATCTACCATATTGGAGAAGACTGTGGGATGATTTCACTCAGGAGGAGATTCAGGAAAGATCTCAGAGCAGTGATAAGAAGACAAACAGAGTTGATGAGAATGTTTCTCTTGTGGCAAAGAGCAAGAAGAAAGGAAGTTCCACAAGGGACTTGAGTAAAGTCAGATGCTTTTGTTGTAACAAGTTGGGGCACCTTGCCTCTCAATGTCCTGAGAGGAAGAAGAAGAAGAAGGAGTCAGAGGATCCTGAGACCGTTGCTATAGCAACCATAGAGGACTTTGATTCAAAGTTCGATAGGGAATTTTATTTGGTTACCCTAGTTTCCAGTATCGACAGTGGAGTATTCAGAGGTGATGTCAGATGGGTTGTGGATAGTGGAGCCTCTAACCACATGACAAGAATCTAGCGAGTATTCCCAGACTTCATAGAGATTGGTCCTGGTCGACAGGTGGTAAATGAAGGTGGTATGGCGAGAGCTGTATGTGGAGTTGGGAATGTTAGATTCCAACTTGAGTTTGGGGGACTCTTGGAGATTGATGGAGTTGTCTTTGTTCCAGGGTTGAGTGTTAACTTACTCTCAGTCTCAACCTTGCAGGATGTAGGATATTGCATATTGTTCAAGAGGAACCATGTCTTTATCTACAGAGAGGGAGTGGATCCGGTAGAGATGCAACTGATCGGTAACCGGGTGGATAGGTTGTATATGTTGAGATGACAGCCTATGATGTGTGATTCGGTGTCGGATGAGGAGTGTGAGGAGGCTTCTAAGACTACGGTGGCACCAAGGTATCAGTCTTGCATTTTGAGAGAAGAGAGTGAGTCTCTTTTGAGCACTGGTAGAAGGCTCAGCCAGGTTGATCGAACTGATGCTCAAGATGAAGTGAGCTTAGGGTTCCAGGAGGTTGCCAGGAGAATATCTTCTAGTTCGAGTTCTGTGCAGGTGTTGCAGATGGCTCCAGGTTCCGAGGGAGCTTCTACAGAGCACAATATGATGGGACTAGATGATGGAGATGGAAATGAGTGCATTCCTCGTTAAGAGGGAGTGTTGAAATATAACAAGGGATGTCCTCATTCATGTTTTTTTTTTGTGTTTTGTCATGGGGAGGACATAAAGTCATAATTCCTAGATATGTTTTATTTGTAAAGTGAATTTTTAAATAAAGTGCTTTTATAAAGTGAATGTACTTTATAACTTACAGTGTTTTTAAGTTGTGGGACCCAAAAAGTATTTAATGAGCATTTATTACTTATTTTGTAATTAATGAGGAGCATTAAATATGAGCCCTCAGATTAGACTTATGATAGCCATTAGATTGAGTTGGTTATGTAAGTTAGGGTTTCTTGGGAAAAGAGAAAAGTACATATACATGCTTAGGGATGTGAGAAAGATACACCGGAGAAGACGAGAGGAGAAGTTGAGAGATTGCTTGAGAGAGGAAAGTGAACATCAAGAAGGGCATGATTCTCAAGAGAGCTAGGGTGCAAATCCCAAGGAGGCTTTTTCTGTTTTGATTTGCAACAATGTTATTTGTTGGGACATGCCATACTGTACGGATCCGTACAGGCCGTACAACAACATTCTTGAGGCAAAAAAACTGAGGCAAGCTTGGGCACGATTTTCGAGGCATCCTTGAAGAATTTTCTGAAGGAGGATGACCATACAAAAGAGAAGGTACAACCTGTTGTGGCACGAATTTCAGAAAATCCATACAACTGTACGGACTGTGGCATGATTTTCAAGACATATTTGTGGGGGATAGTTTTGTGCTATAAGAGGTATTTCTCTTGGCTGAAAAAGTGTTATTGATTTTTTTTCTGAACTTTCCTGAAGCAAAATAATAAGATTTCTCTCTCTTGTTGGGTTTCCCCACATTGGGGTTTTCCCTGGCAGTTGCCTAAATTTCTGTGAGTTATGGGTTGCTGTCCATTGTGCATTTTTGCTGCATATTTTGCTTAACAATGTGTATTTCTACTTATAGAAATTTCTGAATGTGGGTATGCATTTCTGAAATTTAAGAAGACAGTTATCTCTAGGTTACTAAGTGTTTGACGAAATGTGTGAATGAAATATTTCTGATTTGTCATTAAAAAAATCAACATATGTCTTCTCTGTGAAACCTTTCCTCAGGATACACAATTATCTTTTTGGTTTTTTTCTAATATTTATAACAAAAGAAAGACATAGCTTAACTAGATGGAGAAGATAAGTTAAATTGTGTGTTGGGGGGAAAGGATGGGTATTAGGATAACCTTTATACCTTAGCATGTAGACGAAGAATATATAAAATAATTCAAACTATAATTAATACCATTTTGATTAGTAGACATTCAACATTGTCTAAGATAACAGTTACAGAAAGAAGATATACATGTGACAAGAAGTTAGTGCAAGAAAATTAATTTTGAATGCTCTATTATCAATCACGGGTTAACACAATCGATTTCTATTCATCCACTAAAATAAAAGAACTGTTGCAACATTATAAGATAACTTTAAATAACATATACAACAACTCTTACTCAATACAACAACAAATATTGAATCCGAAGACAGAGATAATTCCCTCGGTCCAATCACATTCATGCCTTAGATGATATAAGTGTCTTTGGTTCTAAACAAAACTTCTTAATTAAAATAACTTGCACATAAATAGTTCTCTTACAAAATTTCAGAAAAGTCTTTCTCTTCAAAACCATCGACCCTTTATAACATACAAAAGATACATATTTATCACAGATATGGAGGCCCTCGACCAGTGTGGAATTGAGGCTTAACTCTACACATCGGTTGTTAAACAACTTATTAACTTAACTAAAACACACTGCTAGAGTATGTTAATGAATACTCTGAACTTGACTTAACAAAAAGGAGTGGTTCCTATCACACAAAAAAGACCACTTATTATGTTTGAATTTAAAAGAGTTTTGCAATTGAACAATTAAAAACTGCTACTAGCACTAAAGCTAGACTGATGTGCATGCTGGGGTGAACCGAGATTTGGCAGGAAATGAATGGGAGTGACAAAACTGCGTTCTGTATCAAGCATTGGCATGTAGTGTGTTGTTGGAGGCCATTAAGATATAGCTAGATGTTGGCAGTGTTTTTCCCCCAATTCTGGTTTGGCACCCCCCTTTTTTTTAACATTTCAAAACGTGCCATAAATGTGGGTGAGCGACTTTAGAAATCTGATGTTTGGGGCTTTGGAGCAGAAAATATTTAGATCTCTCGTAGGCCCGGACTCTCAGAGTCATTAACCACCACTTATTTCTAATTAACCCATGATTTATCCTTAAACATTTGGTGTTTCGACACTTCAGGAATTCGGGGGTTCGGAGAACTGTGCTCGCTTTGGGTTGAAATTCCCCAGAGTGATAAACTCCTAGAGTGACATGGTGGCTTGACGTAATATCGTTGATGTTTCATAGAAAGAATGGTGACACGTGTCACTTGAAACAATACAGATGACAGACCCAAATATGCTTGAAATGAGTGCCATGTGTCATGATAGGAAAGTGCCACATGTCATGATAGAAGAGTGCCACACGTCTCAACTGATGGACTCCACACATCTCTGACTCTTCGGTGCTTCAACAATTTGACACTTTGATGATTTATGTTTTCTCTAGGTTGGAATCTCCTGAAGTGACAATCTCCTGGAGTTATTAATTCATGATTAGTTACTAATTGATCCGAGATTAAGTGCAAGGTTCTGCTCCACAGAGCCTTATAAAACCAATTTTTTTATTTTTATTTTAAGGAAATGCTATCCTAACATTTCATAACATCATAACCAACATATATCCATTCAGTTTAATTCAAATTTATGAACATATCCTAATTCACTTACAAACAACAACATAACACTGCATATTCCTTATAATATATAAAACAAATACATAAAATAAATTACCTCTTCCTTATGCTAACCCCGATCTCTGTTGGTCCAAGTTGAAGTTGAAACTGTGCCAAGCACTGCCCAAAACCGAGTTTTCCTCTCTGCCATCTAGGAGCAGCCTGTCTAACTCCCTAGCTCCAGGATACCGTAAGGATATCCTAGCCCCCATGCCCAAAACCCCCAGCAACCCGGTGCCCCTGCAATGGTTCACTAAAACTCCCAATATCAAAACTCCCCACACCAGAAAAATATCCAAACATAAATCCAGTCCCCCTTCAAAATACTTCCCCCCTCCAAAAATAATGCCCCTCCCCGTAAGACTCCTCCCCGACATATCCCCCCTTCACTGACTCTCCTCCCCCTCATTAATTTTCTTATCTCCCCCTTTATTATGTTATCCCCTTCTTTAATATCTTATCCCCTTCATTAATATCTTATGCCCTTCTTTAATGCTTCATTTCCCCCCCTTCATACGTATGCCTTTAATAAAATAAATTAAATTAAATTAACCCCTTTAATGATTTAATCAAATGATTAATGAGTCAATTAATTAATTAATTAATCATTGACAGATATGAACAAGTAATTAATAAATGATTAATTAGTTAATATTATTAAGAAATAATTATTGTTTAACTAACATATTAGGACAATCAGATTATCAAATTAATTATAATTAATAATCCCTATGCACCTGTTTAACCAGGGTTTTTACATACACCCACCCTTCAGGAAACTTCATCCCGAAGTTAAGGTATCTCATGGTACAAAGGAAAAGAAACATGCTTCACACATTCATAACATTTAACCGACACTATTAGTAAGTAAGTAAAAAAAACTCATACATACTAGTA